>VDFB02002543.1:0-22199 GCA_007258455.2 Sequoia sempervirens | reverse complement strand
ATGGATCTTCAACCTAAAACTTGTAATCACACATTAAAGGAGATGAAAAATGTTGTTTTGTTAGAGAATAGGGGTTTTCCTTGGTCAAACCTTGTTTTGGTAATTAAACCTTGAAATGAAATAATGCATAAAAGGAAATATGAATGAACAATGTAATGCCACAACTCAACAATCCTCAATTGAACCTTGGATTGTAATTCTAAAATTTAGCATGAAGTGGCCTCAATGAGTGTAGATCTTGATCACAAACTTGATGTAATATAATGGATTTGAACAATTGAACTTGATCACCAATGCTACAACATCACATTAGCTCAACAACATGCATGACTTTGACATGATGAAATGGATCTTTGATTTCTGCAATAATATTTAATAATCATCCCTTGAATTCCTTAGAAATGATCTTGAATGCTCTTAAGATAACTTGAATTTTTCTAGGATTGCTTAGATGAAACTATGTGAAATAACCTTGTATTTATACTTATCTTACTCTTAATTCCCAAAATTTAAATAACACAAGCTGACATCAGATCTAGGATTTGAAATCATTAAAATACCACCAAAAAAATATCCCAAGGGGGGGTCCTAGGTTTAAGTGAGGACCCATTTTCCATAAGGTGAATGGGTTGTAGTACACTTAACTAGGACACACTTTGATAAATATGAAATGTTTTGTAAAAACGGGGTCCTAGGACCTGGTGAGGACCCATTTTTCAGGTTGTCAATGGGTCCTAGATCACTATCCTAGGACACGTACCGTGTAAAATTAAGTGTTGTGTAATATTATTTAAGAGTGTCAAGTTTTATCCCTTATAATCTACAATTATTTAGGCTTGGATTTGAATTAAAGGGGACAATTAAGCTCAAATTAACCTCAATTAATTAATAAATCCCTCAATTAGTGTGAAAATGTAAAGATACACTTTACAACACCCTAAATAAGGCACAATTAAGTTCATTTTATTAAAAATGGTCCTAAACTTAATGTGAACATGAAAAAAACATTACAACACTAAATCAAGGCAACATTAAGCTCATCTTAATATTAATTATTCATTTGAAAACTAAGGAAAAAGGGATACCTTTTCTTTTACTACATTTTTCCCCCACTTTAGTGAGAGTGTGACCCCATGTCAAAATCACACTAAAGTAGGCATTCAAGACACTTATGTATGCAACAATGAAAAAGACACACAATCATACACTATTAAAGACCAAGAATATCAAGCCTAGATGGTCCAGTGTGATGTGGAACACATTTAGAGCATCATTCTTTGTGCTCACTCTAGGGCAGTTGAACCTTAGACTATCCACTGGGTGAGTATCCCTCAAGGAAGGTGGCTTAGTGAGAAATTCATGCATGTGTGTTTTCTCTCACTATACTTACCATACCAAAGCTATCCCTCTGATAACTCTGATAGGGTGCCACTCACATTCCTATGTATGCTTAACAAGTTGCGTTATGCTAAGCACCAATGCACATGGCAAGGCTCCACAGGAAAGCAAGGTGTGTTATGCTAGGTGGCCTTGAATTAAGGTTGCATTCAATCTTCATAAGGTTAGAAATTTGTGTTACACCAAACACTTATGAACATTTTGTTATATATAGGATTTTTTCAAGGAGATTTTTCTTTGTTCAGGTAAATTCTTCTTCTTAGGGAACATCGTGCCTAATATCTCGAAGAGAGGAAAAGTCATGAGTTATAGATTGCCACGTAGGGGATGACTCGTGTCACATCAAGTCACTAAGAGAAAGTCATATGCTTAGAAATGTCACACTCTTGGAGGACATCAAACCCAATGACACCACCAAGAAAAGGACGCATCACAAGAAAAAGAAAATCATAGGTCATGAAATATGAAAAATGTTGAAAGATATCATTGATGTATGTCCCCATTTTAAAGTGGTTGCTAACAACATTTCTATAAGAAATTTATTTAAAGTAGCCAATGTTCCATGAGAGCTTACTCAAAAAGCCCTATGCCAAGTCATATATTCCTAAAATAGAGCTATGCCATGAAAAAGGGAGGGGTTTCTCCCGAAAATATAGAAGGGATCTATGGATCCAAGGTTAGTAAATCTTTGCTAGAATGTTGTCATAGAGCTCAAAAATGTCATCATTCCCTAAATACTCATAGAAATCGAAGAATGACACAAAGAGGATGAAAACAAGAAAAATCCTTCGTGTCAACATGGAAGATACCTAAATGTCTTGACACCTTGCATCATCCCCAAAATGAAAACACAATACAAATGAAAAATAATTTTTTTATGACATAGAGAAGAATGTAGATACATATAGATGAATGCACAAAAAGAGAGATACATCAAACGAAATAAAATATGGGATCACATTATGCACATGCAATCACACAAAGCGACATGAAAAAGAAAAACAATGCAAAAGACTAGTAAGGCACATGAGAATCAAACTATAGTAGGTCATTTGCATCCCGATCTTGGTCAATATAAATGGAAGGCAGAAAACTAGCCAAAGGGACACCATCTATAATAAGGGCTAAAATATTAAGGTTAGGAAAATAATAATGCAAGTAATACCCTAATCAACAATGAAGCACAAATAAGCATAAAGACACAAAATATGAAACAACATTACCACAATCTTCATGCCTTCATTGATTCACTTCCATTGCACTTCTCCATTTTGCTTGAATGATATGGTTGCCCTCAGATTTTGAGTATGCAATATGGCCTATGATAATGTAAAAGAAAAATATTGAAGATTCTAAAGGACTATGGATGCAAAATGATAGCAAGAGGAATCTAGATAACTCAAAGTTCCAAGATGGTGAAATGACAATGACTCAGGTCTTTTATAGAGAAGTCAATTTTGAATGAAGGACTAGGATGAAAGGACAATAATCAATGGCCAAGATTAAGAGATGAGGTATGGAATCGGGTTAGGGAAAAATTAGGGAAAATGATAAGGATGAAGGGTTGAGATTGAATTATGAGATAATTTGATCAAGGGCCAAGATTAAATGAGATGTCAAGAGATAAGATTTGATGTGGAGGAAAAAATTTGCATGAAAAAAGATGCGATAGGAGAAATTAAATAATAAAAATTATTTAATTTAGGTGGCCAATAAATAATTAAATAATAAAGATATTATTTAATTATAGAAGAATGTGACAAAGGATGAATCATTTTGTATTAAATAAATAAATAAATAATTTATGAGAGAAAAAGCTAATGAATAATTAAATAATTATTTAATTATAGTGGAAAGTGGTATAGAAATTAAATAAATATAAATTTATTTAATTTTAGAAAGAAAGGGCTTAATTAGTGATGCAATTAAATAAATAAAATTTATTTAATTAATCAGGAAGAAAAAAAGATAGAAGTGAATTAATTAAATAATTAAAAAATATTTAATTATGAAGAATGGGCGGATAAACGAGAAATGATAGAGAAAATAAGTCACGGGCTTAGGACAATTTTTAGTGTCTACATTTTTTCCCTCTTTGATACAATGCAATTTATCGCGTTGCATCAAAGAAAATCAGTCAAAACATGCCCCAGTCATAGCAAGGTAGGGTTATGCCCCCTTGGAAGAAGTTTACAAAATTCTCAAAAAAATTCAAAACAATTTGAAAATTGTTCCAAAATGTCAAATTAATAGGTAAAAATGTTATGGCAGTGAAAGAAATGATTTTCAGAACCATCGGAGTATACAAAAGACAATTTTGAAGACCTAAGCATAGTGCGGCTAGTACAAACCCTAGTAAAAACCTAAGCTTGAGGGGGGTATAAATAGGAAATTGGAAAATCTAGGCTCATTTTGCACATTTGGACCTTAGAAATTTGGAGCTCTGAGTAAAGATGGAGCATGTTCCTCATTGCGAGCATAGGGCCTACATAGTTCGTACGTTCAGATGACCGAAGGGCACAAGAGTTCCGGTAAGGCTCTAAAAGCCCACTTTGTCAATTTTTAATTTCATGCTTTTCTAGGTAGGATAAAAATTTGATAGTCATATGTGTCGCTTGGGGATAGCCACAAGTGTTATCGTGTTCAACGCATTTGATTGTGAAACAATGCAACTACCTTAAACACACTATGCCAGGATAGGGTTTCAAATTTCTTGTGACACAACTGCCAAGGTTTGACACATCCACAGATTGCTTAACCGCATCTGCATTTGTGTGACACAATTGGTTGTGGTTGTGCACAACTACTTAGGGCTTAGCCACAACTGTTGTAAAATGACACAAATGTAGGACAAGGTCGAAACTAAGTTGGGGGTTTGATGCAATTGATGTAGTGTGACACAAGTGAGGCTTAAGCGATGCAATTGAAGATTAAGTGACACAACTGACTGGTTTAAAATTTTCCCTAGCTTAGGATTTATTTACTTTTATGACATGTGCAAAAAAAATCAGTTGAGATAGGCTTGATAAACTGACACAATGTTTGTCATGTTGGCTATAGGTTCATCTAGATTCGATCTATGCATGGGAGTCTTGACCACCAGAGACATATCGATTGGGAGATCAGTTGACTAGTGGTGAGAGGCATCGGTTGTGGCATCTTGGTTTGTATAATGTGACATTCATGTCTGTCATTAGGGAAAATAGGGGGATGTTGATTGCACTTGCTGAGCGGTGGCATTCAGAGACATTATTTTCATCTGCCTACAGGAGAGGCTACCATTACCTTAGAGGATGTCTACAGGATCCTTCAACTATCAATCCAAGGGGAGAGGGTTAGATACAAGCCTGAATAAGGATATTAGGCTTTGAATACCTATTACATGTATGATGATGTCACATAGTTGGGGGTAGATCAATATGAGATCAGGTGGGAGACACGGGCTGTGTGATATAAGTGGTTTGACTGCGTATTGTGTACTGCGATAGCTAGTATAGTGATCCCAAATTTTCAAGGACACGAATTTCCTATCGGTGGGGGGAGATGCTTGTTGGTATGATGGATAGTGAGACATTGTATGCATGGGGGCCCTGTTTGTTGGCGATGGTATATTTTCAATTACATGACATAGTATACCAACAGGGACAGTCTATGAGCTGCAATGTTACTATGTTGATGGTCTAAGCTTGGGAGAATGTTATGGTGTTTTGTCCACCATTTGATTGCCATTTGGATACCACCATTCCATATGCATATATGTACATAGGAGTAGTTACTTAGACTCATGTCAGGGATATTGGTTACTGGTGACATGGATTGGATACCTTGGTCAGTTTCATATGGAGGACATATATGGATTGTCATCAGTGTCTAGATGAGGTTCAATATCTACCTTGGTGTCGACAAGAGAGATATTTGATTGGGAAGATAGTTCAGTCAATGTACATTATTGAGAGATATATACCAAATTTGGTATTGAGACAGTTTGAAGAGTAGTAGGGAGAGCCACAAGGATTAGCAGTGTTTGTATTGTCATCCAAGGAGGTGACACCATGGGGTTCTATGATTTTAGTTGCCACAACAGAGCAACAGATAGATGGGCTATAGGAACAACAGTGGGCATGGAGAGGGGGACCAGCAGATGCAGGTACCACTTTGGAGTATGATGCATGGTAGCATGTACATAGGCTAATGCCATTGACATATCCCAATCAGCTAGTTCCAGTGGTCGGACAAGGACAAGGTCCCCAAGGCAGGAGAGCAGGAGGGAGAGGGAGAGGAGATGGGGGAGGCAGCGGAGATGGTGGCGATGATGGAAGGGGTAGGAGAGGAGAGGATGGTAGGAGGAGTCATCAGTGAAGACTGAGGAGTAGGAGGACTAGATCAATCTCTCCTATCCGAGAGGAGGGAGAGGAGGAGGAGTGAGAGGAGGGTCGATAGGAGGAGGGCTGTTAGGAGGAGGCCATGCCCAAGGTAGAGGTCGAGCTCAAGCAACTAGAGGAAGAAAAGCTTGATGTGTTAGTAGATACAATTGCCATGGACGTGGATGTGGAAGGACATGAGGAGCAATTAGAGGGTGAGGATATGGGTGAGGAGGAGCATATCCTACATGAGAGGATTCTAGACGGAGAGGAGGGATTTGAGGATGTTCCCATCAGAGGAGGTTCAAGGGATAGGGATGAGGAGTTTGTGATTCTACAAGATAGAGTACAGGTGTTGGAGGCTAAGGTTCAGTCTCTACAAGCAAAGAGAGATGGGATACAGGTGGAGATGGACATCTTGTAGGCAGAGAAGGATAGGGCAGTGATCTGAGCTTATGAGGTAGATCAAAGGGTTATTGACTTTGTGGCCACCGACATAGCATAGGAACTCATCAGAGTAGGGATGTGAGAGAAATATTATAGAGACCTATATGAGGAGGATGTCCTAGCTAAGCATAGGGCACCTAGTGCATCTATGGCACTGAGCAACGATTGGTCCCATAGCAGACAATTTTAGAGCAGATCTAGCTAGGGCAAGAGCAGCAGTTAGGGTTTAGGGCAGCATGGTATTATAGGATAGACTAATTTTGTTTCAGATATTTTGACACTTGTACTTTATATCCATTGAGCTTGTGAGCTCTTATTAGGAGATTCATTATGACATTGTACTGTGACACTTTTTGAGCGATATATATGTATCATTTTTGGCAGCAGTTATATGATATGTAGTTTATGATATGTAGTCTTTTATTATGCATGTGTTATGGATGATGATGTATGCTTTATGATATTCATGTAGCCTATGATTATTTTTTAATTCTATATGATTATGTATGCATTTACTTTTATGATTCTATGGATGTTATGTATAGATGCTATACTTATGATGATGAGATGCAATGTGATTTTATGTATTTGCAATGCCATGTGAATGTATGGACTATGATAACATGCTATTCAGTTCATGATAGTTTTTAAATGGGATTATAATGAATGTATGCTATGTAATGGATTCCTAAATGCAATAGATGTGTATATTTTTGTGCTTTCTAAATAAGACATATATTTGTGATTTACTATGTATGCATGCATGACATTGTTTAAATGATGGTCCTAATATGAATGCATATGTAGGATGCTTTATGTTTGTGTGTCATAGGACTCTATCATAATGCAAGAAAGAGGAAGTATTAACGCAAAATACATGGATATTAGTATTAGAATGACTTCATTATTTTTCCAAAACATAATAGGCCTTGCATGAATTATCATTATGCATTAAAATGACACAAATGGACAAAAAACACCATGGTATGATATAGACCAAGGTGTACAAGTTCATCCACTTGCAAACAAACAGTCGCAGACAAGGAATTTCCTAGCTCATACTAAGGGTTGAGTTGCCCTAGTATTTTTGCCAAAACAATCCACAAATAGTAATCAAAGAAAAGAGTCAAGAGACATCATTGCTCCTCTAAAGCCTTTATGGGACATCCTTGAGGAACTAGTAACCTAACTCATAGACAAATTCCAAAAGAAAGATAAGACAAGAAAAGCTACAATGTCATCAACCAGTTAGAGTGTTTTCCAAAATTTGATTGTTTAACAATTAATTGACTAGGTGATTGACATGTTGATGGACTTGGTGATTGATGAGTTAATTGTTTGATAAAGCCTAGTTTGAAGAGAGAAACATGTCATATAAGATGTCTAGTCTGGTTTGATCATGTGACCACTTGTATAAGGAAAATGATGATGTTTGACTAAATGATAGTGTCTAGTTTCAGGAAGGACACATCCTGTGTAAGAAATAAGTTTGACTGGTTGACGGTTTGACTGTTTGACAATTTAGCAATTTGTTTGGTTTGACCGAGTGACATTGTTGACTTGTCTTGTTGATGCATGACTTGTCTGATTTTTTGATGATTGTTTGCATCTATGTTGACAATGTTTGGTTTATTATTGTAGGAGTTGATGGTGACTCATCAACACCCCCAAGATCAGTTGCGACCAAAACCACTTCCACAAGAGAGAGAATGGCAAGAAAGTTTGCTTCACAATGCAAGATTGATTGATTTCTTGAATGAAGCTTGAATTACAAATGTACATGAGATGCCTTGCTTATATGGGCAAGGTTGAGAGATAGGAATGAATATGATGTTGATAAATGTCATGATCCTATGACATGAGACAACCAACAACCTAATCACCTAGGAAATGATGCATCCTAGCTAGATAAGATAAGTTCTAGATAAGCCAACCAAGACTCTCTAGAAGGAATCTTTACCCAAGTAACTTAACCATGTGAATATGTCCCTGACTTACCTAGTGAATGAATAAGCTAGGTACAAGACAATTCACACCAACACTCTTTAAGTGCAACTTAGGGAGAAGATTATTATGCAAATCGGGTGGCAAAGACTATGACTATGGGTCCTGGCTACAGGGCCATGTTAGGTACCCATTTACAATGCAAATAATGCACTCTCACAAGCAAAGAAAAGGAGAAACTGGGACAAAAACTCCTCCAAAAGAGAGAAAACAAAACAAACAAACATGATGTATGGAGGACTCCAATGATACCCCCCAAGGACAACATGCATCATGTATTTACAATCAAATACCCCCCCATAAGAAGGAAGTAGAGAGATAAGATATCCCCCCCATGATGAAGAAGCTCCAAAGCCGATGAAGAATGCCTGAAAATAAAAGATTACCCAATGTCTACAAGCAACACATTTTCCCTTAGGAAGAAACAAATCCATAAGCTGATGATGAAGCCACTCCATGTCCAACTGAAAGGAGGAAGCATGAATGCTCAACATGTATGCCTCTGAAAACTGATGAAGATCCGCCAAGCTTGAATGAGCCACAACAGAATCATGGTCACACTGAACCAAGAAACATGACAAATCAAGTGATGGAGGAGACTCATGAATGTCAATCTCCAAAGACAAAGAAGATGGGATAACAGATGTACTGAAACTATCATCAAAGAGGAGAGAAATCCCCTCAAGTGTGTCCTCCAAATCTGCAGTATGAGACTCCATGAACAAGTTAGAAATCCCTGTCAAATACTAATCCCACAAAGCAAGATCTGAAATACTATGATCATCCTGCTGAATAGAAGCATCAATGGCTGAAGGAGCAGGAGGTGGAGGAGTAGGAAGCTCAACATTGGTTTCTAGAATACCAAAGTGTAGATGACCAAACTTCTCCTCACTATCATGGTTCACACTCAATGAAGTGTGTGATGCAGTCAAAGGAACATTATCATCTTCTGAAGCAAAATGTGAAAAGGAATATACACGAGATGAATGATCAACCATCCCAATAGCAACAATATCCCTAGTCTACAAGTCCCTTATGTACACCCTATATGGAGTGAACTCAACTATTTTACCTTGACCCCCATGAGTAATTTGATAAATAGAAAGGAGATTAGTGGACAAGGAAGGAACACAAAGTACATCATTGAAGCTCCCTTCCCCCATATCAATAGAACCCTTCCCACTTACCTTCATATATGTATTATTACCCATCAATATATGAGGTGAATTACAAGGCTCAAAAGAAGAGAACATATCCATAGAAGATGCCATATGATGAGATGCCCCTGAATCAAGAAGCCATCTATGAGATGCAAGACTTGTAGAGGCCAAGAGTGCTTTTCCTTCCACCTTGTGTAGCCCAGAAGTAGATCCTGTGTCCTGTGACTTTGTTGATGATGATGGAGCTGTCGATTGAGATGTTGAAGAAGAAGTACCAGACACTGATGAGGGCAGCTTAATGTTATTCTTTTGAAGAAGGTGTGTCAGTTCATCAATCTTCTTATTATAACATCTATGCTCATCATGTCCTAATCTTTTACAATATGCACATTTTGACTTCTTCTTTTTAAATGATTCCTCTTTAGAAGAGGATGTGGACTCAGGAGTGCTATGTGAAGGAGAATCTTTACCTTGCTCATTAGACTTGGGTGCCTTGTTCTGCTTCTTACTTTTGCCACTTGAATCCTTTGTCTCCTTTGCAACAAGAGCATGAGATCTAGAAGACTTCAATGTGCCCATGTGTACTAACTTTGCTTGTTCCCTTGTGAGTTGAGCTGCAAATTCATCAAGAGAAGGAATTTTGTATGCATTTCCAAGAGCATCCATTGTAGCATAGAAAGTAGAAACAAACACTAAATAATCAGGACCAAGCTTAGCAAGAATAGAAAGTATCAACTATTCATCCTCTTTAGTGACCCCACAATTAGATAACTGCAATCTAAGAGAATTGAGCTTAGAGAAAAAGTCTTGGACATTGTCAAAATCTGAAGGATTAAGACCCATGAGTTCATTCTCCAACTTAAATTTCCTCATCTTAGCTGGCTTACCAAAGAGACTCTCTAAAGTATTCCAAGCTTCATTAGGATGAGTGCAAGATGCAACATGATATCTAAGATCTGGAGAAATGGACAACTTCAAAGTACCAAGAGCTTCATCCATTCTATCAAGCCATTTTCTTTTCTCTTTTGCTCCTGCAGGTTCTGGATCTTGACCAAATGTGATTCGTTGCAACTTTGATTTTAATAATAATAACTCCATTTGAGATTTCCACTCATGATAGTTATATGGAGTTAGAAGTACAACTTTTGTCAAATCCATGATACAATGAGATATTACAAGAGGAGAACAACAAATTTCCCTCACAATACAAGATATCAACCCCTTTGTCCTAACAAGATTTGCACTCTATTTTTTTTGCAAATTTACAACAAGCAATCCCAAACTATCAAATCAGCTACAAACTGAAAATATGAAAATCTGGAAACAAATCTGCAAAAAGTGCATGAGTAGATCTGAAGTACTCCTGAATACCTTCCAAATGCCACAAATTTGGTGAAAAACGGAGATCGGAGCACAAAGATATGAGCTCGGAAGTAGAAAACGATGATCAGGCTTCAACCTGGAAAAAGAGGCACAAAACTGCAAAATCTCTGCAAAATATCTACACCACTGAAAAATTTAGGTCTTCACCTTTCCGATGATATCTTGTTTCAAAAATTTCGCCTTCGTATGTGAAAGTTATGAAAAAATGAAAAAAAGGCCTATAAATAGGCACTTGGGAAAAATCAGAAGGCTAATGAGGTGCAAATTTTGCACACCCAGGGGCTGAAAAATAAATCTTTCGGTCATACATGTGACCACGGGCATACATTTTGCAAAATAACAAAGTTGCTTGCTATAGAGCCCGTCGGCATTTATAAAAAAATTTAATACAAAATAGGGTTTAGCCGACAATAATGACTTGGTCGGTCTGTACAAATTTATAACCAAAGTTTTTTTTAAAAACTTTAAATACAAATTAGGCCGACAAAAACTTTACATACCCATTAATTCCTCATACCACCGACAATGGATCTGATCGAACAATGTGGAAACCACAATATGAATAACGATCAGATGATCTACAATACTCTGATTGCCGTGGAATGAAGAAATCGGGCTTCTATGTCAATGACAGCCGACAAGAACTTATGAAGATCTGATACTGACGCAGACCGACAGAAATGTAATGTACCCTTCGACCTTGAAAGAGCCCTTAGGTATATCGCCAAGGCAAAGATCTGACTGAAGGACAAGCCTCTGCAGTTCCGGACGACCCTTCCTGTCGCGGGATCAAGACGTCAATCGCTCTACGAAAACCCCGTGACCGCCGATGAAGGACAAGGTGCGATGTACCCACCAACAGTATCTATAGACGCTAAGATTTGATACTCGGCCGACACTATATGTACCAAGAGTCTTCAAAATTTCTCGATGCCTTCCGACCGACCGGGCATATGGTACCGGCGACAATGGTGCAATAAGACCGAGATAGCCAATGAGCCTCGCGTTACCTTCAACCGACCGCATCGAGAAGGATGACGATGCCGACAAGTACCTTTCAAAGGGATTAAATACAGAGGTACAGATTGAATCTACAAACAGGGAATCTTGTAGAATATGCCAAGATTCAAATACAAATATTTTGCCCTAGACTATAGAAATAAATTGCCCGAATTTTTACAAATATTTTAGCAAAATATTTGAATAGCCCGATAAAAAATTTTGCCCCAAAATTATAACAAACAGATTGCAGAAAATATTTTCAAAATATTTTTTGAAATATGAAAACCGTACCGCTTGGGAGGCTATCCCAGCAAAAAAAATTTTTGCCTCAAAAACAACTTTACCCAATATAGGCGAATTTACAGTCAAAATTCATCTGCGGAAGCTTCTGAATCAACCGTGAGGTTCTTGAAACCCCAATCTGCATCCAGCAAAAATCTTCAAGCCAAAATATCACCCTCAGATCTGGGAAGGAATCTGCAACACCTGGAGAGCTCTGATACCATGTAGGAGTTGATGGTGACTCCTCAACACCCCCAAGATCAGTTGCGACCAAAACCACTTCCACAAGAGAGAGAATGGCAAGAAAGCTTGCTTCACAATGCAAGATTGATTGATTGCTTGAATGAAGCTTGAATTACAAATGTACATGAGATGCCTTGCTTATATGGGCAAGGTTGAGAGATAGGAATGAATATGATGTTGATAAATGTCATGATCCTATGACATGAGACAACCAACAACCTAATCACCTAGGAAATGATGCATCCTAGCTAGATAAGATAAGTTCTAGATAAGCCAACTAAGACTTCTAGAAGGAATCTTTTACCTAAGTAAACTTAACCATGTGAATATGTCCCCTAATTTACCTAGTGAATGAATAAGCTAGGTACAAGACTATTATTCACACCAACAATTATGACGACATGAAAAAACCTAAAGGACCGACCTAGGTGGCCTCAAGGGCTCATCAACAGATGGGCCTTGCCTATGTAACAATGCATAGAGACCTTGTAGTTTGACATGACATGAATTTTTTTTTATTAACAAAGGAGTGAGTCATGATTTTATTTGACAAACCTAAAAGGACTGACCTAATGCCTCGGGGGCACATCGACAGATGGCCTTGCATACGTTTAGTCGTAGAGGCAATGTAGTTCAATTGGACTTAGACTAACATAACTAAATTTGACTCTGAATCTGTTTTTGGGATTTTTTGAAAGTTATTTGAATGTTTTTGGATTTTTGAGGATATTTTATTTTTTTGTCACTTTTGGAATATTTGATTTTTTGTCTTTTTGGATATTTGATTTTTTTGTCTTTTTTTTTGGAATTTTTTTTTTTGTCTTTTTGGAATAAAGCGACTTTTACTAATATGTGTACAATCCAATGACATAGGTCAAGTATATTCCACCATTCAAGCATAAGACCGATTTATTAGGGGTGGAATGGGGTAAGTTAGGAAGAGAGCAAAAAGACGTCTGGTGTCAATCACTTTAAATTATGGAAAGGATGACCAAATGTTATTATGGGTGATATGAAAAATATGGGCAAAGCAAAGGATATGGGAAAAGTCAGGTTGGAATGATAGTAGATGACAGAGCGAGGTCAACTACACATGGCACCTATTTTCCAAGTTTTCACCATGGTACTTATCCAAAGCACCACTGAAGTGGTTTTCACTATTGGATGAATTATTTCTCTTTAATCTTTTTTTTTAATTTTTTAATTTTGTATTTTTCATGACTAAGACAAGGCTCTGGCAAGCTATGTGTAGAGCTGATAAGTCATGATGATGCTTGGATCCTATTCGGATGATTGTGCTGGATAAAAGGAACTAATTTGGATGCAGAATGCAAGTGGAAAATATGATGGATGATAGAAATGGTGGATGAAAGAGGCTATAGTATGATCCCTAATGCGTACACTATGTGGGCCATCAGGCTTCAGAAAAAAAGGTGTTTGGGCAACTGATGAGCTAGGGTACATTGAAGGGTCATCATCAAAGGTACATTGAAAAAAATTGTGAGTGGAAATGATATAATAAGTGAATATGGATGGATTGAATGGAATGTATGGAATGAGTGAAAGTGATGGAAATGAATACCTTGGATCAACAAGCTCTTTATTTTCCTTTTTCTGCCAATAGATGCCCCCAATGATTTTTGATAGAGGAGCGTTCTTGGAGACCAATGCTTTCTAATTTTATCTTTTGATTTTTACTTTTGATCCATCCAATAGCTTTTTATGATGGCTAGAGTACTTTTTGTGACATTCTTTCTTATTCTTAACTTGTATTCTTGGTTGGTCCAATAGATTTTTATTTTGGCTAGAGGAATTGTCTTTATTTTCTCTTTTCAACATGTCTTTTGATTCTTGATCTCCTTTTAATGGCATTTTTGTTCTTGATTCTTTGGATTTTCCTTTGTCTTTTTATTTAGATATGAATTTTTGATCTGTGTCTATGATGTGGATGGATGTGAGTGGAATGAATGAAGTGGATGGAGTGACTGGAATTCTTGGTGGATGAACGGGAGTGATGATGTTAACAATGTTGTCTTTGCAACTAGCCTTTTTAGTACCGTTCACGTCAACAAAGACTTGAGACTTGCATATCCTTAATGACTTTGCAAGATGACTTGGTAGAGGTGATATTAGGGGGGACAGGATAGGAAGTATGGAAGGATGATGCATGTATATCCTCAGCAGGATCTTGCTCAAAGAGTGGATTATCATATATATCTTGGTCGAACATGGGATTATCATGTACATGAAAAGTTTGTGTATCAGTGGATAGGGTGAAGGTAGATATGTCATTAGGATCCCAAGAGGTTTTGGCCCAAAAATGGTCATCTATTTGTGTAGCTTCTAAAGTATTATTGGTATCAATGTTGGAAGACTAATTATCTTTAGTAGCAGTAACATTGTTGTTTATCCACAATTTGTCCATTTGGTATTCTCCTCATCCCATATCATGAACTTGGACCTTGAGGTTTCATGGTATGATAGATGAGGTGGATGCTTTATCCAATGAAGATGGATCAATGTAATGTGATGAAGTGGAGGAAGAAGCTTCATTATTAGCTGGCACTTGGAATTGAGTGATTCCCCTCAAATTGGAACAATATTGGAAGGGGTCAGGATCGCCAAGTATGGTTATTTTGGTATCATTATTTAGAAATTTAATGCATTGATGGTAGGTAGATGGAACGAATTTCATGACATGAATCCATGGTCAGCCTAAGATAAGGTTATATAGTAGTTTGAGGTCCAAGACTTGGAAAGTGGTCTCCATGATTGTGGGTCTGACTTGGATAGGAAGTGTTATGATTCCCGTAGACTTTCTTTCTTCATCATCATATGCCTTGAAAACAATGCCTTTGGTCATATCTACACATGCCTTTGAGAAGCCTAATGCCTTAACCAATTTTAAAATGAAAATATTTAACCCAAATCATTCATCTACCAAAACTCATCTGACTTTAGCTTTATGGACAAGGACCTTAAGATGTAAAGGGTCATTATGATTTAGCTTTTTTATGACGTAATCTTGTTTAGAGAAGGTAGCATGGTGGGAATTGGTCAAGTATCCAACCATTTCTTCAAAATAATTGACATCAAGATCATTAGGTACGGTCGTGTTTTGCAAGGCTTTGTCTAAGATAGCCCTATGGTTGGGAGATATGCGTAAAAATTCAAGGATAGAAATTTGTGTTGAAGTTTTCCCTAATTGGTTAAGGAGGTCATATTGGGATTTCGGTGCTTGTTGCTACTTTGGACAAGGGTCTTGGATAGTTATTTTGGTACTGCAGGTATTGACAACACATTCATAACTTTTCTTAATGGTGATGGTATTAACATGTTTGTCGGCAACTTGAATGTGGTTTAAGATAGTGGAATGTCCATAGTCATATTTGAAGTTGGTGTAATTAGTTGTGTTATTATTGGTCTTATTGCCTATATTGGGGACTTTTCCTTTCCCATGGTCATGCAACATATCAAAAAAGACTTTATGGTCATTGTTTGAAGTCGGTTGTTTTGTTTGTCCATTAATCTCAATAGTACCATTTTCCACGAGGTCTTGTATAATGTTCTTCAACTATAAAAACTGCTAGAGGTTATGTCCTTTAGTTGAGTGATAGTCACAAAAAGCATTATCATCCCACCAAGAGGATTTGAACTATACAAGATCATATTGTTTAGGCTCAGGAAGTTGTATGACATTGTGTTGTAAGAGTTGTTTGAAGACTGACTCAATTGGTTCACCAAGTGTAGTGTATTGTCATTTTGGAAACTTCATTTTTGTTCTTGGTTGTTGTGGGTTTTGGACAGTGTTTGCAGTTTGATTGAAAACTCTTGAGATATTATTTGATGTATTAGGTCCTCTAAGTAAAATGATAGGACCTGCATGTATGGTCTTGGCATCAACTCTATCATTGGTGACATTCTTATTTCAGGACCAATATTTATTCTTGTTGCTTGGGATATTTTGGTTGCTTGTGGTCTTTTTTGCCATTTTGAGTTCACCTTTGTCAATGAGAGTCTTTTAAATGATAATTCCTTTTTCCACTAGGTCCACAAATGATGTGCAACATTTTACTCTTAGTTTGCTTCTCAATTTTAAGTTGGTTTTCTAGGAAAATGGTGACCTTTTGTTTTTGAGTATCTCAACTAGACATCGACTAGCTAAACTTCACCACCATTGAAAGAAAGTGATAAATTTTTATCCTTCCTCTTGGGTAGTGTGACATAAAGTGGCTATTGAGATTTCATTGTTGATGTTAAAGGCAATGTGTTCAATGAATTTTTTGGCTAGTTCACTCCATGTTTTAATGCTAGTTGTAAGTTTAGAAAACCATTCAAGGGCTATGTCAGTAAGGCTTTGTGGAAAAATTCTCATGAGATACATAGGCTCAAATGTGATGTCCATGCAATGTGTGGTAAATTCCCTTATGTGCTCAAGAGGGTTGTGCCTCCCATTGTACTTTGGAAAATTTGGTATGACATATCCCTGTGGAAAGGGAAACATGTATAAATTTCTATCAAAAGGGAATGGACATAGGTCTTGGACTGTGTATGGCTCTTTTGTTGTCATTTACATGTCGTCCATTCATTGTTGAAGGGTTTTCATTTATGTTTTCAAGACATCCACTTTTTTATTGTTTGGGTCTATACAACCATGTTGTAATCCAATGCTATGTGATGGGTTTTGGTTTCATGTGTGGGTGTAGGATGGATTTTGGTTTTGAAAGTGGGATATATATGTAATATTTTGAGTTGATATATTTTGAGTTGGAATTTTTTGGATTGGAATTTTTTGAGTTAGAATGTTTTGGGTTGGTATGTGTATGTTATGGAATGTGTTGGATGAGCTTGTAAAGGTATGACCATGTAGGTTTCCTTGTGTGTTTGGTATAACTGTTTTAGTGTTAAGGACAATGTTAGGCCTATTTTTTGTGTCTTCTACCATGACATGCCCCTTTTGTTCTCTAGTGACAAATTTCTCAAATATTGACTTGTATGATTTGGGAGACCCTTGTGAGGAACTTGCAAATGGGTTGATAAAGTCCTTGTCTATTGGGGAAGTCATCCCGTCTTCTCATCTTGTTTGCAACCTAGTTTTGACCATGTGAGACTTGCAAGAGGTAGTGTTTGTGATATGGTATTCAACTATGCAAAGACTATGTCTAAGGATGACTAAGGTGTAACTAAACCAAGGTTATGCAACTATATATTTTTTGGACTTTTTAGATTTTTGGAGGTATAGTATGCCTAAGGATGATAACCAACTATGGATTCAAAGTGACAAAATGTCAAGGTATCAAATGTAAGTATCACAATGAGGTCAAAAGTGTGGTAATTCCAATGTGAGTGAAATGCAAGTGTGATGGAAATGATTTAGAAATGAGATTAAAGGTATGGATATAAATTACCCTACGAGGATACCAAAGGCAAGATTGCTCACCTAAACCAAGAGGACCAAAGATGCCAATTTGGGTTGCCAAGATTTCAATGGTAATAGTGACTAAGTGAAATTTTTTGACAAAGGTGACCTTCAAACTAGGCTTGGGAGTTTAGGGACAACCTAGGTGACAAAAGGACTAAAATGATGGAGGATGATAAAATCAAGGCAACTTAATTTGGTTTCTATAGAGTGATCTTAAGTTTTCTAAGGTTTCTTCCAAGGTCTATGCAAGCTAAAAGGTAAGGCAATGTTTTCTCTATGATGGATGTAAGGTATCTAAATGATTGAATGTTGAATGGTAGGATTACAAGTCTGTAGGTAAAAACTCCTATTGTGCTTAGGACTAATCAAAGAGAGGCTTTGTTTCATTTTTGGTCTTAGATTTTTGTCTTAGGCAATTGTATTGTTTCTGGTTACAGTTGTGGCTCAATATACTCAATTGCGGTCTACAGAATTGGCACTTGTGGCTCATTTTTTTCAATTGTGGTTTACGACAATGGAAATTATAGTTCAAGACAGTCGGTTGCAGTTCACTGTTCATTGGTTTGGGTTTTAGTTGAATTTGGTCCAAAGTTTGAGGTGATAATGTGAAATCTTGTTTTGGAAAACAATGCAAACACTTTGAAAACACTTGTTTCTAGTCTTGTTTGAATATGAAAAGTTTAAAATACACTTGCAAACACACATTACAACATATGGCTTCTCAAGGATACCACCTGCTAGATCCCCACTTGGACTTCTCCAACCACTTAAACAAGGAAGACAACTAGAGACTTGATGGAACAGGCTCCCCCTTATAGTGCACTCACTTCTCGAGCTCACCAAGTCTCAATTTCCCACAAGGAGGAATTCATGTCTCTACATAATGCTTGGCGAAGATGTGAGGTGGGTTCACAATGATTGTTGTTGTGCTAGCAAGGGAAAGGGATTTTGGCCACTACAACAAGGTTCTTAGTGAATACTCAGGGACACGACTCCCCACAAGCTTTAATCACTCTACTAGGAGATCTTATACCTTTAAAAGAAAAGATAGGTACCTAGTTTCAAGTGACACTATACAGCAAGGGAAAAGACCATCGTGAGGACTTGATAGTTTAGTCTTATCCTTTTATATACCGGCCCGAGTGAAAAACCAGTTGGAGTCATTATCTCTTTCAAGGAAAGCCCCTCTAAAGGTAACAAAAGCAAGACACAGATTTTTTTAATCACCCAAGATTGCACAAAGTGCAAGGGGAGTGCATACACAAACGCCTTTGCCTCACACTCACATGGGGTTCATTTTAATTCCAAACTCCAAATGTGTGAAAGACACTACAAACACTTGTTATTTTTAATCCCCAAAGCAATATGTGAGAAAGACACTAGATGCAAGATTAATTTTAAACCAATGAGTGATAATGCAAGTTCTTTTTAACTAGATGAGTAAAATTCAAATTAGGTGAATTAATCCCAATGACGTGAGAATTCAAGGTTAATTTTAATGCCAATGAGTGAAAAGAAGACAAGATAGTTTTGTTTGATCAATGTAAATGGGAATATCTCCTTGGTACCTATGCCACAAGTTAGAAATCAAATATTAGTAACAGAAAAAACCCTATTCTATGAAATGAAAATGATCTAAATAGAAAATTTTGAATGAAATCTAAAAAATATGAAAAGACAGGAAATTGTGTCACAAAAATTATGAATATGGCTCATGGAAGTGAGCAGATGCGGCTCAAAAATTATGACTACGGTTCACTGTATGTTGACTGCAGTTCACCTTAACAGATGTGACTTAGGTTTTTTAGGATTGCGGCAAACTAGAATGATGATTGTGGTGAACAATAGTCAGATGCGGTACAAAAACTTGGAATCTAAAAAATAACAATAGTTTGTTGAAAAAGAAATAACCTAATGATGCCTACGATCTAAAGCTAAGGTTAGACTGACAAACCAGTAAAGTTAAAAGACCTAGATCTAAGAGAAAACAACCTAAAATCAAGAATAATTTAAGTTTTCCCTTATGCAGAGCAATTGTATCATTCGGCTTGGCAATTGCATCGTTGTGGCTTTCACGGTTGCGGCGATCCATACCTACAACCTGCAATTTAAAATCTTTTTTATGATCTATGCAATTTTGAATGCTCGTGTTGGGTTCACCAATATAATCAGGGATAAAATATTAAGGTTAGGCAAATAATAATGCAAATAATACCCTAATCAACAATGAAGCACAAATAAGCATAAAGACACAAAATATGAAATAGCATTACCACAATTTTCATGCCTTCATTGATTCACCTCCTTTGCACTTCTCCATTTTGCTTGAATGATGTGGTTTCCCTTAGATTTTGACTATGCAATATGGCCTATGATAATGTCAAAGAAAAATATTGAAGATTCTAAAGGACTATGGATGTAAAATGATAGCAAGAGGACTCTAGATAGCTCAAAGTTCCAAGATGGTGGAATGACAATGACTGAGGTCTTTTATAGAGAAGTCAATTTTGAATGAAGGGCTGGGATGAAAGGAAAATAATCAATGGCCAAGATTTAGGGATGAGGTATTAAATAGGGTTAGGGAAAAATTAGGGAAACTGATAAGGATGAAGGGTTGAGATTGAATTATGAGATAATTCAATCAAGGGACAATATTAAATAAGATGCCAAGAGATAAGATTTGATGTGGAGGATAAGATTGGCATGAACAAAGAGGTGATAGGAGAAATTAAATAATGAAAATTATTTAATTTAGGTGGCCAATGAATAATTAAATAATAAAGATATTATTTAATTATAGAAGAATGTGATAAAGGAGGAATCATTTTGAATTAAATAATAATTTAATTCAAAATCCAAGAGAGTGGACCAATTAAATAAATAAAATTTATTTAATTTATGAGAGAAAAAGCTAATGAATAATTAAATAATTAAAATAATTGTTTAATTATAGTGGAAAGTGGTATAAAAATTAAATAAATAGAAATTTATTTAATTTTAGAAAAATAAGCAATTAGTGACATTAAAATAAATAAAATTTATTTAATTAATCAAGAAGAAATAAAGATAGAAGTGAATTAATTAAATAATTAAAATTATTTAATTAATAGAAGACATATAAGGTTATAAATTAATTAAATAATTAAATAATTATTTAATTATGAAGAATTGACGAATAAAGGAGAAATGATGGAGAAAATAAGAGTCACAAGCTTAGGAAAAAATTTAGTGTCTAACAAGGCTATCTAACCTCTTGCCCCCACTAAGTGCAAAACAAGGATAAGCTGAGATAGGTGATGAGAATGAGATCCTTGCAATAAAGAGAATTATTTGGAATGAATGTACAACATGTAATAGTGAGAATACTATGACCCTAGAACTATTACATGGCAAGGAGCAAGAGGGCATGCTTTTGGTCAAGATGGATTTTTAAAGGGTTTAAACTTCTTCAATATTTTATTTAAAGTTCGAAAATCATTGGTGTGATCTCCAAAGAATCTATGATAAGCACAATATGGTTTGGTTTTATCAGTTTTTCTTTTTTTCAAGTTTTTAGGGTTAGGTGGTAATTCAATTAGTTGTCAATGTAAAAGATCACAGAAGATCGCCTTGGTTTTGGATAGTTGTAACAAGTTATAAAGAGATTTAGGAGGCTCATACAACTATTGTAATTGATGCTTTTGATGTTCATGTACTCTAGGTCTCTTTTTCTTTTTTTTTGTTACAATGTTGTCATCACTTTCTTCTTCTAACTGCAAACTCTTTCCTTTATCAGAAAAGGATGTGTTAGGAGTAACAAAGTGATCGAAACTTGCGGGTTCTTCTCTCTTATGCCTGGGAGATGTAATGCAAGGTATTTGAGGAGGAGGAAAATTTTGGTAAATGACATGGACTAGGGAACATATGAAATCTATCCCATCATTATTTTTAAGTGTCGTTCCTATATTCCCTATAAGAAGAAGGGCATGACCAACAATAGGTTTGGTTTTCATAAAGTTTTGTAAGATTTTCAATTCATCATCTAGCCTCCTTATTTTTTCTTGTGAGATATTAACAATATTATGCAATATTTATAGGAAGGGAAGTCATGGGAAAGGAGGTATGCATGTTGTTATCCATAGGGGGTTGATTATCAACACTATTGGGAAGAGAGCTAGAAAACCCAAGATCCACAGTAAATGGTATATTGTGGGATGACATGAGTCTCAAATTGTGTCTCACAATAGTATTGCTAATAGGAAACCAAGTTGTAAAGATCATACAAGTTTCACAAACTTAGTGTGCAAAACCAAAATGGAAATAGGCTTAAAATTCAATGCAATGACCTACAATGAAATGTGTAAATGCAATTTTCAAATTCTAAACAATGTAACTTTCTAATTACACTATGCAAAAATATGAAAATGAAATCTTGTAAATGCAATTTTCAAATCACACAATGCACTAAATGTACCAAATTAAGCTAGATCGAATGAAATGAATGAAACAAAAAATTAG
>VDFB02002542.1:0-27272 GCA_007258455.2 Sequoia sempervirens | reverse complement strand
TACCAGTATTTTGTGGAGTTGAGCCTTCGGAGCTTCGAATGAAAGATGCAGATGGTGTGTATGCTCGAGCGTTCCAAAAGCATGAGCAATCTGGGAGTTTTGAGACACATACAGTTCAGGAGTGGAAGAAAGCACTCCATGAGGTTTCATATATTCGGGGCTATATTTTTAGAGGGTAAAATTATTTCTTGCTTGTTTGTTTCAGTTAACGAATTTCATTTTATTGAGACTATTTCTTTTGATACCTCAAATGTGAGTGAGAGAAAATTGGTAATTTCTTAGTTTGCTTGGACTTTAAAACATTATTTCTCTTAGTTCATGCTCTTACATTATGAGATTAATTGCTCAAGCTTTTAATTAATTTTCTGTTTTAAATTTTCGTTTAAATAGTATATTTTAATATTTGATTTGTTTAGGTGATTTATTTAAAATCATATGTTTTATTAGAGAAATTAATGTGATTTTATATGAACCACATAAATAAGTCAAATCATAGAATGTGTTGTTTATGTTTGCTCCTATTTCATTTTTTACCATCTTAACCGTCACTTTACTTATAATTAAAATTGTGAATATTAAATTGAATATGAGTGAAATAATTTTAAAAAACATTTATTGTGTGCGTTGCAAAGATCAAGGAGAGCTTCTGGAACAAATTGCAACAAATATCGTAGAGCTTATTGAGAGAAGGAAATCTCAACCAAAGCAAGAATACAAAGGAAAATTTCACTAAGAAAATGTTCAATTTCCCAAAATGAATATTAGTCCATGTTCATATAAATATATGATGAAATTGTAGATATTGTAATGTAAGTAGTGTACAAGTTGTGGGAGATATAGTTTAGTTGTAGATATAATTGATACACTCTATTTATCGATCTTCGTCAAACCAACTTACTTCCACATCTTTTCTATGTTATATTTTGGGGTAACAACTTCCTCGAGCAATGAATTTTCTTAGCATAGATGGAATTTGACATCTTGTGAGATTCATTCATGCAATTCACACGACATTTACTCTTTAGGATCTTGAATAGTGTTCTTAACAGTTTGGATAAGGCTCTTAAGAATGTCCACGCCATTTAATTATCTCATGGGGAGTTGTTGGAACTCATCAACTATGAAAGGTAACTATATCATTACCTAAGGCTACAATATCCTTCTTTAGAAGTAATTTGGCTATCATGTTAATCTTTTGATCTTTAATCCAGGTGTTAATGAGCACAAAGATTATATGTATTAGCTCTATTGAGATGCACATATTGATAGATGGAGATCATTTATTGTGTGATATCATGTGTACTAAAATCTATTTAGATCTATAAATGTTTTTCAAAAAATTATTATATAATTTATGCAAATAAATTCAAGTTATATTGAATTCATATGAAGGATTATAGGTGATTTGAGCATATTTTCATATTGAAATAATAAGATAAACATCATAATAGAAAGATTAACTAAATAGAGATTTAATCCAATTACAATTTCACTAAGCCAATAAAATTTTATCAATGAAATAAAGAGGAAAGTAGGAACCAACCAACTTATAAGATATTAACCATATAGATGCTAGATATAGATGGAGAAACTCTTGCAAGAATAAATTCCACCCTAAAGAAACCCAAATTGGTATTACTAAACATAATTTATACAATCTACTTATTTGTATAAATGCAACTTGATGCTATTAGAGTACCTAAACTGAACCTTACAATCCATTATTCCATGCATCTAATACATATAAAAAATAAAAATAAGAAACCATCAACTGGTATCCAAAGAGTCATGGTAAAAATATAGTACCCATATGGTCATGGGAAACGTGAGGTCGCTAATCATGTCAACACTTTCATCATAAAAGGAAAAGACCCTGCTTGCAAGGTTACTACCCTCAAAGGCACTGTTACCCTTAAAGGTCCTAATGCAAAACCTGCTACACCCACTTCGCAATACAACCTCATAGAGCTCTTAGGAAAAACACCTGCACAAATTTCTATACTTTAGCTACTATGCCTATCTCCTGAGCATAAAGCTATCTTAGATAAAGCGCTTGCTATTGCTATAGTGCCTACAGACCTACATGTAGATCAATTCCAAGCTATGGTGGGACACATCACTTCTCCTCATACTCTAACTTTTACTGAAAATGATGATTCATCCCTTCGACAACCACATAACATAGCTTTACACATTGATTTCCTCATCCATAATGTTAAGATCAAGTGAGTTTTGATAGATAGAGGAGCAGGCCTTAATATTTGTACTCAAGAATTGATCACAAAATTAGGGTCTCTGAAAATGCAGTTGATCCAAGTAAAAAGATTACGATGAAGAGGAACGCTCATCTAAAGGATTAGTTACTCTATAAATTTGAATTGGCCCTGTGGTAAAGGATGTGGTTTTCCAAGTCCTTGATCTCCCACTGACCTATAATATCCTCCTTGGAAGACCTTGGATTCATGCAATGCAAGCAGTACCTTCTACATACCACCAGTGCATTAAATTCCCCCATAATGGTGTTGAAATCGCAATATGAGGAGATCCAAACCCTTTCATGTATTGCCATAATCTAAGCCCTAAAATTGAAATCACAATCCCAAGCAACCGTGAAGCATTTCCTTCCCAAGCATATGTTGATCCTGAGTCCTTAAAAGCATCTTCCTCAAAATCCAATGCAACCGAGATCAAAATACAAGTAAAAGAACAAGGAGTAGGAGAATATACCTTGAATCATTCCCTTTGCATTGGAAAGCTACCTTTATCTCTGCACACCTATGTCAAACCACAAATGACTAAGACCACATCAAATGAAAATACAACAATGATTTTTAAATCAACTACTTTCAAAAAATGGGGAACCCTTTATAATGAAATAGAAGAAGCTAATCTCCTAAAATGGTTATACAAAGATGAAGATACAGAAAAAGAATAGACTGAAATAAAGATACTTGTTGAACAATATGGTAAAGGATTTGATATTATGAAACAAATGGGATATAATGGTAAAAGTCCTCTTGGCTTACAGAAATAGGGTATCTTGGAACCAATACAACCTACTCGTATGCAAAAAGTCCCTGGTTTAGGATATGATGCACTAAAAGATAAGACCTTGAGTACCGCGTGTGCTTCAAGTAAGGAAGTAGAGTCCTCTAATTCTACACAGACAAATGAGGAAAGTGCCATTGATGACTTCAATGACATTTATGACTATGATAGTGTCCCTACCCCTCAACCCGATCATAATATTTGTACCCTTGAATTCATTCAAAATATTGACTCAAATCATGATTCTTTACCCTTGGTTCACCCTGAACTCATTGATTTTGATCAGAAGGGACCATCACAACTGGATGTATTTGAAAATGATGAGGAAATCATAAAATTTCTAGGAGCACGAGAAGACACACCTCTTGAGGATCATAAAGCAAGATTCATCATAGAACTCAACAGTGCGGCTTATTTTGGGGGGAGTGCCAAGCCTTTTAGTCACAAAATTATTAAAAATATAATTAGGTCTTCTAGTGAAAACTGCTCTGCGGCTCTATTAGACCCCACAAAAGTAAAAATAAAGGACGTATCCAAGGGTGAAAATGTCTCTGGGGTGCCCGAGGATGGAAGGCTTGACACACTTCCCTTAGCAGTATATCATGAAAAATCATCTATGTTGGTGGAGAAGACAGTACTAGCAAATTTGGGCACAAAAGAAAAACCAAAGATAATTCATTTAGCAGAATCATTAACACCTGAAGAGAGAATATAGCATATACAGTTTTACAAGGAAAGACAAGTTAACTTTGCATGGTCATATGCAAATATCCCAGGACTTGATCCAGATCTAGTAATGCATCACTTGTCTTTGCCACCAGGGGCAAAACCTGCTAAACAAAAGTTGAGAAAAATGCACCCAGACATTCCTCTATTGGTAAAAGCTAAATTACAAAAGTTGCTAGATGTGGGATTTATCAGACTTGTTGACTATGCTGATTGGATTTCAAATTTAGTACCAGTTTCAAAGACTGATGGGGGCATCTGAGTTTGCATAGATTTTAGAGATTTAAACAAAGGTTGTCCTAAGGATGACGTCCCACTTCCAAACATTAACATGATAGTGGATTTGACAGCAAGGCACGAAATGGTATCCCTCATGGATGGTTTCTCAGGCTACAATCAAATTAAAATAGCTCCTGAAGATCAAATTAAGACAACATTCACTTGTCCTTGGGGAATCTTTTGTTGGAATGTCATTCCCTTTGGGTTGAAGAACACCAGAGCTACCTACCAATGTGCAATGACCACTATCTTCCATGACATGATGCATAACTATTTGGAAGACTATGTAGATGATTTGTTGGGAAAATCCTACACCAGAGCGGGACATCTAGCGATCGTGGATAAAATTTTCACAAGATTAGAACAACACAAGGTCCGACTGAATCCAAAGAAATGTGCCTTTGGGGTAACCTCTGGAAAAATCCTTGGATACATTGTCTCATCTAAAGGAATTGAAGCAGATCCTGCAAAAATAAATGCTATACTTGAAATGCCTCTTCCTAAGAATATTAGTCAGTTGAGATCATTACAAGGAAAACTTCAGTCTATCCGTTGTTTTATAGCACAACTTGCAGATAAATGTCAACCCTTTCAGCATCTGTTACACAAGAATGTTTCATTTAGATGGGACGACAAGTGTGAACAAGCTTTTTAGAAAATCAAAGAATATCTTATGACACCACCACTATTAGTACCTCTTATAGATGACAAGCCTTTACTTCTATATATATCCACAACCATCACTGCACTGGGGGAACTTTTGGCACAACATGACTCTAAAGGAAAGGAATGTACAATCTATTACATCACTCGTACTCTAGTGGGATACGAGCTCAATTATAGTCCTATTGAAAGAGCATGCCTTGTTGTAGTTTTTGCATCACAGAAGCTAAGACATTACATGCTTACACACTAGACAAAGCTCATTACAAAAATTGATCCTCTTAAGTACCTCTTGAACAAAGCAACACTCACAGGATGATTAGCTAAATGGGTGATGATTCTTAGTGAGTTTGATATTGAGTACATAGAAAGAAAAGCAATCAAAGGACAAGCTATCATAGATCAACTCACCAATGCTCCTGTGACAGATGATCATCCTCTTATTATAGAGTTTCCTGATGAATCAATCTTCAACATGGAATCTACACATTTGTGGACTTTATATTTTGATGGATCCTCCACACAAGGTGGTTCTAGTGTTGCAATTCTCTTTGTCACTCTGCAAGGGGATTGTATACCTAAAGCTTATAAGATACAATTTCCATGTACCAACAATATTGCAGAATATGAGGCATTAATTTTTGGGCTCTGTATAGCTGTGCAATGGAAGATCCTTGAGTTGCATGTTCTTGGTGGCTCTCAACTAGTGATTAGACAAGTTAATGATGACTATAAAACAAAAGATGAAAAATTGATGCCTTTCAAAAGAATGGTGGATGACTTCAAGGCCTATTTCACATCAATCTCTTTTAAGCAGATTCCTCAAGATAACAACAGAGTTGTTGATGCAATGGCAACAATTGGTTCACTTGTAGAAATGCCAAGTAATGTCACTTACTGTGAGTTTCTGGTAGAACCTCTTTTCGAACCTGCTTACAATATACCACAATCTAAAATGATTTGTCTCATTGTTGGTCCTAATTCCCAATGGTATTGGGATATTTATACCTATCTTCAAGATAACACCTTGCCATCAAACCTATCCAAAAAATCTCATAAAACCTTTATCCGTCAAGATTCCTTCTATGTGATCTTAGCCGATACCCTTTACCGCCAAGGTCTCAATGGTACTTTACTCAGATGTCTTGAGCACGATGAGGTCAAAACTACTTTATAAGAAGTAC
The DNA here is from genome assembly GCA_007258455.2 of Sequoia sempervirens. Classification (NCBI taxonomy): domain Eukaryota; kingdom Viridiplantae; phylum Streptophyta; class Pinopsida; order Cupressales; family Cupressaceae; genus Sequoia; species Sequoia sempervirens. The sequence continues at coordinate 21,372 of VDFB02002542.1, read as the reverse complement.
ATGAAGGTATATGAGGGGCACATTCTAGCGGTCCTACCTTAGCCAAGAAACTCTTGTGTATGGGTTATTATTGGCCTACAGTGGAAAAGGATGCTTATTAGTTTGTTAAAAAATGCAAGCAGTGTCAAAAACATGCAGACTTGATACATGCTCCTACACAGGAATTGCAGTCTCTTGCTACACCATGTCCCTTTTATCAGTGGGGACTCAATCTTGTGGGCAAGATCCATCTACCTTCATCCAATGGTCATAAGTTCATTCTCGTTGCCAATGACTATTTCACAAAATGGATTGAAGTTGTTCCTCTCACTCATATCACTGGTAAACAAATAGCCACCTTCATACTGAACTACATCATATATCGTTATGGCGTTCGTCTATCCATCATCACAGATAATGGTCATCCATTCAAAAATTAGGATGTTCGTGAACTTTGTGAGAAATTCCATATACAACATCATTTTTCCACACCTTACTATCCTCGAGGTAACAGCCAGGCTGAGGCTTCTAACAAAACCATTCTCAAAATTCTTAAAAAGATAATCAATGAAGCTGGTCGAGATTGGCATATTCAATTGAATCATGCACTATGGGCTTATCGTACGAGTGTTCACAGTCCCACAGGTGCTACCCCATATGCCCTTGTTTATGGCTCTAAAGCCATATTTCCCATCGAGGTCAAGTTGCCCTCTTTGTGCATCTCTTTGCACAATCAAATCAGTGATGAAGAATATCAAGTTTCCCATCTGTAGGAGTTAGAAATGTTGGATGAACGAGGACAAACTACTTTCAATCATCTTAGAGCATACCAGCAATGGATGTGTCGAAGTTATAATCAAAAAGTGAAACCACGTACATTTGAGGTTGGGGATCTTGTTCTTCGTGAAAATCCTCGCACTCAACAAGACAGAGAAAAGAAGGGTAAATTTGAGCTTAACTGGTTGGGTCCATACATTATCATTGATGTGTATGGATCTGGGGCATACCAGTTATCTACTCTGGAAGGTGAATTGCTTAGTGATCCTATCAACAGTATGCACATTCGCAAGTTTTATACCTAAATGCTTCAGAGGGTACAATCTTTTCAAAGTCTTGAAAAAAATACAAAAAAAAGGAAAGAAATCCTGAAAAAAATTCAAAAATAAAAAAAAGAAGGAAAAAAAATACAAAAAAAAGGAAAAAAGTCCTAAATTTTTTTTTAAAAAAAAAGGAAAAAAAGAGAAATTCATTCGTTCAATGGTGAAAACCACTTTGGTGGTGCCTTAAGCAAGTACCACGGTGAAAATTGAGAAATCGGCGCCATGTGTAGAGGCTTTTCTCCTCTTTCCTTTGGAGCTCTACTTGATCTTTTCATTCCCTTTTCATTCATCCTCCACTTCATAATGACCTTTTCACACTCACCATGGCTTGTGAATTGTTTCAAAAATTCCCCTTAGCACTTTCTCAGCACTTTCCACGCATTATGCTTGCCAGGCTTAGTTATAATATAACAAAGTGCAAGTACAAAGTCAACAGAATATTTTTTTTTTTATGTCTTTACATATGTTATAGGGTATCTAAGACGTTGTTACATAATTTTAATAAGTTAACTAATCACATTGATAATCAATCAAAAGTACAAATTTGATTTCATGTAAGATCCAATTATAAATTTACATACGATAAAATATCTCAAATGTCCATTTTACATAAAACGAGATTTCAAGGAATCTCCATACATCAAAGATGGTACAATCTGTACTCTCTTACACAAGAGGTAAGTTTACAAAACATTAAGTGTTCAAAAAGGGATCTGGTACATAATCCACGAACAAGCTCTGCATCCTCAGTCACGAACAAAATAGCAACTGGAATCTGCTGCGAGCTAAGGATCATCTGCAAGAAAATTATAAGATAGGTGTAGCACGGTTACCTCCCGACCACGTGGAACCCAAAGGTCCACTCCCTCCGTGCTAGGAGATACTGACAGGTCCACAATCATAGCAAACAGAACATCACGTTTACGGGGTTTACAATTCACTATACGACATAACGTTTACAAATCAGAATGCATGAAATCACAGTATCAAGTCACTTTAAATCAAAATCCCAACAAAAGAAACACCATCATGATATAGACTAAGAGAGTGTCATCACATTGTCAGGATAGGTTACCCTGGCGAATCTTCCTAGACTACCGGCCCTCACCAAGAGTTACCCTGGCAGTCTCTACCGATTCCCGGCCCCTATGCAGACAAATGCGGCGTCGTTACATCTTTCAAGAGGACAAGATGGCGACTTGCCATTCCAGGCCTTCTCAGCCTTTTCTCAACCTAAACGGGCGTTAAGAAGTAGGCGAGGCATATCATTATCTGTTTTAGTGTTTAGAACTACCCAACCCCTAAAATATTAGCTAGGTTATCACTTATTTAACTCACCTACGTTAGGTTACCCAGACAATCACTTCCGGATTTCGGCCCCTAACGCAAGCCACTCTCTCTATAGCATGACTCAACATAAAATTCCTAGGGGTAGCTATCAAGCATAAAGATTAAACCCACAAACGTTTACATCCCCCTACTAGAGATAAAACATAATCTCAAAAATGTCTTAAAAGACAACAACACAAAGTGAAAAGTTATACTCTCACAATAAAGATCACTATAATTGAACCATAAAATTTAAGGTACTATAAACTTGTCATTATAATTTTCACTTTTCAACTCTTTAAATAAATACTTCCCAACATCACAAATCCACTCATATACAACTCTTGACTACATTGATACAATCTCTATGAATCAAAAATTCTCAATAACAACTATAGAGGTTAAATAGATGTTTTAATAATTTTAAAGATAAAACATTTATTAACATTATAAAATAAAGATAATGTTAATTCTTTATTTATGTAAATTTGTATCCTTAAAATGAAATTATATTCAAATTATAAACTTAACATTATATATATATATATTCCATCTTTTCTTATACATTGACTCATTATTAACTACACTTGCACTATTAAAATATCTATCAACTAACAGTTATTTTATAAAGAATCTATCACCGATCATGGCATGCAAAGGTAAGTTAACTAAAGACAAATTTTTAGCTCTCATTTATATTTTATATCTTTAATTAACTAAATACGGTTACCATGCATCCAAAACAAGTATCAGTTGCAGACAAGTGTTTTAATGAAGCCTTATAGAAATAATTCAGAGTTAACAGTAGGTTCATTTGGTATATTACCTTGCTGGCAATTTCATACGCACATAAAAGACTTAAAATCTACGACTAAGAGAGTAGTAAAAACAAAAGGATTAAATAAACGCCATGAATAGAAAACACCAGTTGAAAAGAAGATTCCTGCGCAAGTTTGCTAAGCTGAAACAATTTGGCAAATGCTCTGTACAGGAATACATTTTAAAATACAAACGCTACTGGTCTGACAGTTTGCCTACAGTTCAGAACTTAAATTAAAATATCACGTCCTTCCTCGTTCCAGCACAATTACAGGAATAGACGGCAATAGAATATGATAAATTCATATAATTCTAAACTCCCTAGCTTTCACAGATGGGCAGCCACAACAATAACAATATTGTCACTTTCCAACAAGAGTTACGCCATGAATATCTACACAGATCTTCGCTCATTTTAGCGGATAGATTCATACATATGCGTAGGGTGAAGACATCTACCGAGAAAACAAAACACAATAATCTTGAAATAAAAAGGAAAATCATTGATTAACTGGTCCGATTTTATCATTACTTCGCCTATGTTTTAACTTTTAACAATCATCAGATTTGGTATTCGCTCAAGAAGGATGAATTATCCCTCATGACTATAGCCGACAAAAGGATTTTGGGCGACAGGAAAAATGAAGAATGAATGTATATTTTATACTTTCTTAAGGCGCAGATTTAAAGGTGAAATCAGTATCAAAAGAAATACATCTAAATTTATATAAACGATAATTCTTATTTCTATTAAAACTGCAATCAGTACAAAAGGCATTTCTGAACAATTCTAATGAACTGTATAATTTCTTGAGTTCAAGATTCCAATCATATGAAGGTAACGCCTTTGCCAGACAGACCATATTTTCTATATTGAAGAAAAGAATGAAATAACAGGGACGTTATTTGTGAAATCAGAGATTCAACCCCAGAAATTGTACTGTAAAAACTTTCATAACAGCAACTTAAAATTACTACCTAGATTTCATTTTATACTCTAAATTAGATATTTCAATAAATTAACGGATATACAGGAGAAATCAACCGCTGTTTTCAGATCTAAGAATTTATACTAAATTCTAATTCCGTGAATTCCTAGCATCTTAATTTAACTATATTTTTAATAAAATCTGATTGTTTATTCTAACAATTTCTTTGTTGTTTTATGCAGGTTTAGCAAAAAAAATTTCCATTCAAATCATCGATTCCTACAATAGATTTCCAGAATTCAAACACAAGAAAAATAATTCAAGAAGAGAACCTGTTAAAACTCGAAAACTGGCTGAAAAACGATCCTCAGAAAACCTTTGTCAACCCCAAAATCAAATCACCCGATTTCAATGAAGAATTTGCAATGATCTCAGCTTTCGAATTACGCTTCAAAATAAAATCCTAAAGAAAACTCTTCTGAAACAATTGCTGTACTGAATTTTGCTATTAAGCTGCTGCCGTAAAATTCTTCCCGTGAATGTGTGCACAATCCCCAAAATCTCCAAAAATATAAATTCATGCAATTCCACTTTCAATCACCAAACTTAACTGGCAAATCAATTTGCATTCTAAAATAACTCATTCAGTTCAACTAATTCTTCTAAAATATCATAACAGTCTGTTAACTATAATCAGAAATTCTTATCTCATCAAAAATATCTTGTTTTAAAAATATCTTTTTCACACAATTCAATTTGCACAATTATATCAGCAATAATATTATTTTAATTAAAACATTTCGAAGAATTAACTTTCACTAATAATTTCAACAACATATTTAATTTAACTTAATAAATTAAATCACAAACGTTGCACAAACATAAATAAATATTTAATAAAATCGATATTAAATACGCAAACACAATACAATATACATTTAAACATGACAAGACAAATTGGGCTACACAGGGAAACACAGAGATACTCGTTCGAAAATGAACGATGGTTAAAACGGACCTGTCAATACCTCCGACAACATATTAATAATGGATTAGGGTACACTCAGACCTGACAAGCAGGTGGAGCTGTTACCCGGTACCTGTGTCTGCAGGAAAAACATCAAAGTTAACACATGTATATATATATAATCTCATGTTAGAAAACACGCCGTGAATAAGAATTGCAGCGTAGCAGGGTACTCACGAATGAGTAATGCTACACTGTCTTATCCATCGACACAAACGAACAAAATCAATCATAACAACATGATAACATAAGAAATAATCATAACCAATAAGCTATAACATGAATATAACTATCACAGTATCATCGAACCACATAATCAAATAACCAGGATGTAAATGTATCATCCGCAAAATCAAAACACATAGTATCTAGAATCTCCTCTGAAAAGAATCAACATAGTATCAAAGTAATCTAACAAACAGAATCAAATCTAACAGTATGTCTAAACTGGAGGGACACTACATCCTCCCCCCCTAGGATAAGGCTTACTCCTGGAAGCCTGCAAACAAATATGGATAAAGCTCATGCATACGTGTCGCATCCTCCCAAGTAGCTGATGCCTCATCGCTAGGATCCCATTGGACCCTCACCTGATCAACGTCTCGACCCCTGAGGGCGAGCCTCCGACGCTGAAGAATGCCCACGGGCTCCAAAGCCAGCTGCCCGTCCTCTACCTGTAATGCATTCCAATCGAGTACATGTGAAATGTCAGGATGATAAGGTCGAAGAACAGATACATGAAAGACATCATGAATACGTGATAGACTGGGTGGTAAAGCAAGTCGATACGCCACAGGACCAATCCTCTCAAGAATCTCGAATGGTCCCACAAAACGAGGTGCAAGCTTAGAGCCTTTTCCATAACGGATTGGACTCTTGCGCGGACGAACTCGAAGAAAAACCCTGTCTCCAACTGAAAACTGTCTATCCACCCTATGCGCATCGGCATACTTCTTCTGTCTATCCTGTGCTGCTACCAAGTGCTCTCTAATACGATCTACCTGTTGCTCCATATCACGAAGCATCTCTGGACCAAGTAGAACTCTATCCTCAAGTCGATCCCAACTCAATGGTGTACGACAAGGACGTCCATATAGTGCCTGAAATGGAGGCATACCTATGGAACTCTGATAACCATTGTTATAGGCGAATTCCACTAAGTATAAATAGTCCTCCCAATGAGACTGTCGATCCATCACATACATTCTGAGCATATCTTCGAGAATCTGATTGACTCTCTCTGTCTGACCGTCAGTCTCAGGATGATAAGCTGAACTAAAATTCAACTGCGTACCTAAAGCATGCTGCAATGAAGTCCATAAAGCTGAAGTAAATACAGGATCCCTATCAGAAATGATTCTACGTGGAATCCCATGCAATCGTACTATATCCTCCATGAAAATTCTAGCCACAGAGGAAGCATTGTAAGATGACCGAACTGGTGAAAAATGAGCTACCTTTGTCAATCTGTCAACAGTAACCATGATGGCATCATGTCGACGTAATGACGTAGGTAATCCAACAATAAAATCCACTGATATAACATCCCATTTCCACTCAGGAATGAGATGTGGCTGCAACAAACCAGCGGGATGTTGATGCTCCGCTTTGACTCTCTGGCATTCAAGGCACCTCGATACAAAGTCAGCAATGTCACGCTTCATACCAGGCCAAAAATATAACTGTCGAAGATCTGCATACATCTTCTTGACTCCAGGATGTGCTGAGTAAGGAGCTCGATGTGCCTCTGTCAAAATAAGAGTGCGAAGATTCTCAGTAGGTGGTACATATATACGACCCAGATGTCGCAACAAACCATCTATCTCGATTGCATATCCTGAAAATCTTCCCTCCAAGGGTCTATTTGAATCAATCTCCATCTTCACTTCCTGATATAATCTATCGGAAGGAAGAGCGGCCAATATCTGACTCCTCAACTCAACTCCAAGTGTCACAGCTGAAATCTCATGTCTTCGCCGACTAAGGGCGTCTGCCACTACATTCTCCTTACCCTGAACATATTTCACCTCAAAATCATATTCGCAAAGGAACTCCATCCACCGTCTCTGCCTAGCATTCAGATTAGGCTGTGTAAATATATACTGCAGACTGCGGTGATCACAATGAAGTTCGAAACGATGCCCTAACAAGAAATGTCTCCAACGAACTAGAGCATGAACAACTGCAGCGAGCTCTAAATCATGTGTGGGGTAATTCTGTTCGTGATCCTTGAGTTTGCGAGACTCATAAGCAATCACTCGTCCATCCTGCATCAATACAGCTCCTAAACCTTCCAAAGAAGCATCCGTGCAAACAACAAAATCTTTAGCAGGATCAGGAACTGCTAAGATAGGTGCACTAGTCAGCTTATCCTTAAGTATCTGAAAAGCCAATTGACATTGATCTGTCCAAATGAATTTCTTCCCTTTCCTCTGAAGAGAAGTAATGGGGTGTCCAATCCTAGAAAACCCCTGAACAAATCGTCTGTAATAACCAGCAAGACCCATGAAACTACGAACCTCAGAAACATTTTTAGGTACAGGCCAATCAATGATAGCTTGAATCTTTGCAGGATCCACAGCTATTCCCTCTCCAGATATCACATGTCCAAGGTATTTCACCTCAGTTTTGAAGAATTCACATTTCTTCAAATTTCCAAACAATTGGTTCTCCCTCAAACACTGTAGAACTTGCCTCAAATGCTCTTCATGTTCCTGCATATTTCTCGAATAAATCAAAATATCATCGAGAAACACGAGAACAAATCGATCAAGATAGGTGCGAAACACACCATTCATCAGACTCATGAACACTGATGGTGCATTCGTTAACCCAAACGGTACCACTGTGAACTCATAGTGTCCGTATCGAGTTCGGAATGCCGTCTTATGAATATCAGCTTCTGCAATTCGCAACTGATGATAACCAGATTTCAAATCAATCTTAGAGAATACAGTTGCTCCCTTGATCTGATCAAAAAGGTCGTCAATTCTAGGTAATGGATACCTGTTCTTAATCGTTACCTTATTCAATTGACGATAGTCAATGCACAATCTGAGAGATCCATCCTTCTTCTTCACGAAGATAACAGGTGCTCCCCAAGGGGAAACACTCGGACGAATGAAACCCTTTGACAAGAGTTCCTCCAACTGAATACGAAGCTCCTCCAATTCCTGTGTAGTCATTCTATATGGAGCACGAGAGATGGGTTCTGCTCCAGGAACTAAATCAACTCTGAAGTCTATGTCACGCTTCGGTGGCATACCAGGAATATCACTAGGAAAAACATCAGCGAATTCCCTAAGAATGGGGTGATCATCAAGTGATATCTCCTGACTTTCACCAGAATCCAAGTCACTCACTGTTGTCGCAAACAACTGACATCCCTGACGAAGGCATCTCTTCAACTGCATCGCAGAAATTATCCGCAAAGAAATGGGTCTCTGAACACCAACAATCTTAACCTCTGTACCATCATCATTAATGCAACGTACTGTCTTCTGGCGACAGTCAATCACTGCATGATGAGTTCCTAACCAATCCATTCCCAAAACAATGTCATATGACCCTAAAGGTGTGACTCGAAGATCTACGGAAGTAGTCAATGATCCAATTCTAAGTCCACAATTGCGGACAAGGGATTCAACTGCTACTTTAGCCCCAGAAGCAAATTCCACCTGCCACCTATCGCCTTGCTTTACGGCCACAAGTCCACAACGCTCAACTATAGAAGGTGAAATAAAAGAATCTGTAGCACCAGAATCAAAAAGAATATTAACATCAATACCCTGTAACTGACCTGAAGATTCAACCACTGTGTTCTGATGATCCGCTTGGCGGTTATTTACCGCAGCAAACACTGTATGAGTACGACCTACATCACCAACTGTCGGCTCTGATGCTGCCGGTCGCTGTCCATAACCTGACGTACCTCGCATAGGACACTGCCTAGCAATATGTCCCTGCTGTCCACAAGAGAAACATCCAGTGCCTCTGCCAAACCCTCTGCCACCCGAAGGTGCATTGGATTGCTGATAACTACCTCGACTCACTGTCGACTGAGCACTCTGTATTGGCTGGTTCTGCGGATTGCGCTTATTGCGCCACCAATTGCGGTTCCTTCCTGATTGAGAATTATTACTTTGCTGGTTCTGTGAATTTTTATTCTTTTGTTGATTGCGTTGTTGTTGTCCACCCTTAGCGGATCCTTGTTGATTCCTAGAGGAACCACCTGTCTGATACTGACCACCACGCTGACCAAAACCAGAAACAGGAGCACTGCCTATCTGTACTCCAGTGTGTCCACCCAAAGCCATAGCGAGGTTCTCTTCCACTATCCGTGCCTTCTCCACAGCAACCTCCATAGTCTTCGGCTCGAAGACTCTGACTCCACCGCTAATACGGGCGTTTAAACCCCTGATGAAGTGCTGCACTAACATTGCCTCATCATCCATAATCCCTGCATACTGCTTGAGCTCATAAAACCTACGCTCAAACTGTTCCACGGACATAGCCATCTGTCGAAGATCATGAAACTCATCCGCACGTCGCTGCCTCCAATGCTCAGACAAGAAACGTGCTCTGAATCTCTCCTGGAACATATCCCATGAGACTGCACCAATCTCTAAATGGAGCTTCTGCTCCTCCAATCGCCACCAAGTAGAGGCAAAGCCTCTAAGATGCATTATGGCGCAACGAGCACGAGTATTGCTGCCATAAGGATGCATTGCAAAGCACCGTCCCAAATCAAGCAACCAAGTCTCTGCCTCTAAACCTCCACCAGATCCATCAAATGTAGGAGGGCGTGCCCTCAACAAATCTCTCATGTGACCTGCAATAATAGCATCCTGCTGTACTGAATCATCAACTCTCCTCGGAGATCTATCACGTTCTCTATTCACTTCCTGTACCACTTCTTGTCTAGGTCCAAGTCGAGCTAGGACCTCCTCAAGTAAAGGGCGTAACTGTGACCCCTCTACCACTGACTGTTCTGGAACCTGTGCCTCATTACCCTGATCCAACTGCGGACCCAAATGTTCTGCCTGATCACTCTGATGAGGGCTCGGAGGGGGAGTAACCTGGCGGCTTGGCCCACGGCCACCACCTCGGCCTCGACCACGACCTCTAACACGACGCCTAGGCATGATCCTACACACAAACCAAGACAAGTCTTGTTATAAGACAAACAAAGCAAATGGAAAGCACAACAACCAAGTCTAACGTACTAAACAACCTAATGGGCTCATTTAACCAGAGCACCCAGTGTTAGAACTTGGCTCTGATACCAATCTGTAACGCCCCGACTTAGTTACAATATAACAAAGTGCAAGTACAAAGTTAACAGAATATATATATATATTTTTTTTATGTCTTTACATATGTTATAAGGTATCTAAGACGTTGTTACATAATTTTAATAAGTTAACTAATCACATTGATAATCAATCAAAAGTACAAATTTGATTTCATGTAAGATCCAATTATAAATTTACATACGATAAAATATCTCAAATGTCCATTTTACATAAAACGAGATTTCAAGGAATCTCCATACATCAAAGATGGTACAATCTGTACTCTCTTACACAAGAGGTAAGTTTACAAAACATTAAGTGTTCAAAAAGGGATCTGGTACATAATCCACGAACAAGCTCTGCATCCTCAGTCACGAACAAAATAGCAACTGGAATCTGCTGCGAGCTAAGGATCATCTGCAAGAAAATTATAAGATAGGTGTAGCACGGTTACCTCCCGACCACGTGGAACCCAAAGGTCCACTCCCTCCGTGCTAGGAGATACTGACAGGTCCACAATCATAGCAAACAGAACATCACGTTTACGGGGTTTACAATTCACTATACGACATAACGTTTACAAATCAGAATGCATGAAATCACAGTATCAAGTCACTTTAAATCAAAATCCCAACAAAAGAAACACCATCATGATATAGACTAAGAGAGTGTCATCGCATTGTCAGGATAGGTTACCCTGGCGAATCTTCCTAGACTACCGGCCCTCACCAAGAGTTACCCTGGCAGTCTCTACCGATTCCCGGCCCCTATGCAGACAAATGCGGCGTCGTTACATCTTTCAAGAGGACAAGATGGCGACTTGCCATTCCAGGCCTTCTCAGCCTTTTCTCAACCTAAACGAGCGTTAAGAAGTAGGCGAGGCATATCATTATCTGTTTTAGTGTTTAGAACTACCCAACCCCTAAAATATTAGTTAGGTTATCACTTATTTAACTCACCTACGTTAGGTTACCCAGACAATCACTTCCGGATTTCGGCCCCTAACGCAAGCCACTCTCTCTATAGCATGACTCAACATAAAATTCCTAGGGGTAGCTATCAAGCATAAAGATTAAACCCACAAACGTTTACATCCCCCTACTAGAGATAAAACATAATCTCAAAAATGTCTTAAAAGACAACAACACAAAGTGAAAAGTTATACTCTCACAATAAAGATCACTATAATTGAACCATAAAATTTAAGGTACTATAAACTTGTCATTATAATTTTCACTTTTCAACTCTTTAAATAAATACTTCCCAACATCACAAATCCACTCATATACAACTCATGACTACATTGATACAATCTCTATGAATCAAAAATTCTCAATAACAACTATAGAGGTTAAATAGATGTTTTAATAATTTTAAAGATAAAACATTTATTAACATTATAAAATAAAGATAATGTTAATTCTTTATTTATGTAAATTTGTATCCTTAAAATGAAATTATATTCAAATTATAAACTTAACATTATATATATATATATATTCCATCTTTTCTTATACATTGACTCATTATTAACTACACTTGCGCTATTAAAATATCTATCAACTAACAGTTATTTTATAAAGAATCTATCACCGATCATGGCATGCAAAGGTAAGTTAACTAAAGACAAATTTTTAGCTCTCATTTATATTTTATATCTTTAATTAACTAAATACGGTTACCATGCATCCAAAACAAGTATCAGTTGCAGACAAGTGTTTTAATGAAGCCTTATAGAAATAATTCAGAGTTAACAGTAGGTTCATTTGGTATATTACCTTGCTGGCAATTTCATACGCACATAAAAGACTTAAAATCTACGACTAAGAGAGTAGTAAAAACAAAAGGATTAAATAAACGCCATGAATAGAAAACACCAGTTGAAAAGAAGATTCCTGCGCAAGTTTGCTAAGCTGAAACAATTTGGCAAATGCTCTGTACAGGAATACATTTTAAAATACAAACGCTACTGGTCTGACAGTTTGCCTACAGTTCAGAACTTAAATTAAAATATCACGTCCTTCCTCGTTCCAGCACAATTACAGGAATAGACGGCAATAGAATATGATAAATTCATATAAGTCTAAACTCCCTAGCTTTCACAGATGGGCAGCCACAACAATAACAATATTGTCACTTTCCAACAAGAGTTACGCCATGAATATCTACACAGATCTTCGCTCATTTTAGCGGATAGATTCATACATATGCGTAGGGTGAAGACATCTACCGAGAAAACAAAACACAATAATCTTGAAATAAAAAGGAAAATCATTGATTAACTGGTCCGATTTTATCATTACTTCGCCTATGTTTTAACTTTTAACAATCATCAGATTTGGTATTCGCTCAAGAAGGATGAATTATCCCTCATGACTATAGCCGACAAAAGGATTTTGGGCGACAGGAAAAATGAAGAATGAATGTATATTTTATACTTTCTTAAGGCGCAGATTTAAAGGTGAAATCAGTATCAAAAGAAATACATCTAAATTTATATAAACGATAATTCTTATTTCTATTAAAACTGCAATCAGTACAAAAGGCATTTCTGAACAATTCTAATGAACTGTATAATTTCTTGAGTTCAAGATTCCAATCATATGAAGGTAACGCCTTTGCCAGACAGACCATATTTTCTATATTGAAGAAAAGAATGAAATAACAGGGACGTTATTTGTGAAATCAGAGATTCAACCCCAGAAATTGTACTGTAAAAACTTTCATAACAGCAACTTAAAATTACTACCTAGATTTCATTTTATACTCTAAATTAGATATTTCAATAAATTAACGGATATACAGGAGAAATCAACCGCTGTTTTCAGATCTAAGAATTTATACTAAATTCTAATTCCGTGAATTCCTAGCATCTTAATTTAACTATATTTTTAATAAAATCTGATTGTTTATTCTAACAATTTCTTTGTTGTTTTATGCAGGTTTAGCAAAAAAAATTTCCATTCAAATCATCGATTCCTACAATAGATTTCCAGAATTCAAACACAAGAAAAATAATTCAAGAAGAGAACCTGTTAAAACTCGAAAACTGGCTGAAAAACGATCCTCAGAAAACCTTTGTCAACCCCAAAATCAAATCACCCGATTTCAATGAAGAATTTGCAATGATCTCAGCTTTCGAATTACGCTTCAAAATAAAATCCTAAAGAAAACTCTTCTGAAACAATTGCTGTACTGAATTTTGCTATTAAGCTGCTGCCGTAAAATTCTTCCCGTGAATGTGTGCACAATCCCCAAAATCTCCAAAAATATAAATTCATGCAATTCCACTTTCAATCACCAAACTTAACTGGCAAATCAATTTGCATTCTAAAATAACTCATTCAGTTCAACTAATTCTTCTAAAATATCATAACAGTCTGTTAACTATAATCAGAAATTCTTATCTCATCAAAAATATCTTGTTTTAAAAATATCTTTTTCACACAATTCAATTTGCACAATTATATCAGCAATAATATTATTTTAATTAAAACATTTCGAAGAATTAACTTTCACTAATAATTTCAACAACATATTTAATTTAACTTAATAAATTAAATCACAAACGTTGCACAAACATAAATAAATATTTAATAAAATCGATATTAAATACGCAAACACAATACAATATACATTTAAACATGACAAGACAAATTGGGCTACACAGGGAAACACAGAGATACTCGTTCGAAAACGAACGATGGTTAAAACGGACCTGTCAATACCTCCGACAACATAATTATAATGGATTAGGGTACACTCAGACCTGACAAGCAGGTGGAGCTGTTACCCGGTACCTGTGTCTGCAGGAAAAACATCAAAGTTAACACATGTATATATATAATCTCATGTTAGAAAACACGCCGTGAATAAGAATTGCAGCGTAGTAGGGTACTCACGAATGAGTAATGCTACACTGTCTTATCCATCGACACAAACGAACAAAATCAATCATAACAACATGATAACATAAGCAATAATCATAACCAATAAGCTATAACATGAATATAACTATCACAGTATCATCGAACCACACAATCAAATAACCAGGATGTAAATGTATCATCCGCAAAATCAAAACAGCATAGTATCTAGAATCTCCTCTGAAAAGAATCAACATAGTATCAAAGTAATCTAACAAACAGAAATCTAACAGTATGTCTGAACTGGAGGGACACTACACGATACTAGGTTGGTCCTATCCCTCACTGGGGCATCTCCTTAACCTTAGTTATGGGTTAGGATACTAAGCATCTCACAGTCAGAGAAACTACCCTCTTTTTCTATATGCTCATCCATTTCCATCGTAAAATGTCATGAAAAAATCCAAAATAATAATAATAATATGTCATGAAAAAAATCCAAAAAAAATCATAAAATGTCCTGAAAAAAATCCAAAAAAAATCATAAAATGTCCTAAAAAAATCCAAAAAAAAAATCATAAAATGTCCTTAAAAATCCAAAAAACATAAAATGTCTTGAAATAATCCAAAAAATCATAAAATGTCATGAAAATCAAAAAAAATAAAATTAAAATGTCTGAAAAAATCAAAAAAATCATAAAATGTCTTCAAGAAATTCAAAAAAATCAAATATTCCAAAAATCCCAAAAAAATAAAAAATTCCAAAAAAAAGTGACACTTTCAAATCACCACACAGCTTTGAACTTCAACAAAATCAAAACATGCAAGTGTTGACAATCAAGCAAAGATTATAACATATATACTAACCCATCTTACAAATCCAACCAAATGCATAAATTGTAACAAGAATTAGTTCGACATCGAAGCAGAACCCCTGTTTGTTTGTTGATCTTTGCTTATTTTATGATTTTATCTTTGGTGACATGTCTTTTAGCTTCTTCAGGATGTCTTTGAATAGAGAGGCAAGGATGGGGCATGTCCATTTGTTTGTTGTTTGTGGATTGTTTCTTATTCACAGGATGACTCGTCTTAAGACATGGTTGTCTAAAACCATCGAGGACCTATGAGTCTAATGTGGAAGAGAGCATTCCTTGTCTGATAGTGTCTTCCATGCAATAAGTATTCAGGTCATCTAAGGTTCTTATACCTAGATGCGTATACTTCATTACTAAATAAAAAATGCAAACAGTATTCAAATTGTCTAGATGTTCATGTTATCTAGACGTTTTTACTAATTTGTGACATAATAAGCTCGATGATGATAAAAGCACTTAAAAGGCACAAGAGGCTTCATGACCTTCATTCTCTTCCATCTTGCATTTCATTTTCTTCATCTTTCTTGTCGTAGAGAAATCAATCAATTGCTTAACTCACTGATATATCTCTCTTGAATCAAATATCAAATCAATCAATTTGCTTATCAAAATTTCGTGTACCCTTAATCAATCAGTCAATCCATCATTGCAGCACCTTGTCTTGTGTAAGCATAATTCTAAATTGGCTTAATTAGCTCAATCAACTTCATTAGCTCATCAACCTGGCTATACTGATCATTTCCATCAATTGTTTAGTTACTCCCATCAATTGTGCATTTTCATCAAAATGTACATCTCCACTTTATCACTTGCACAATATCAGGTATCTAATCATTTTCTAGACATCTATCAAGAGATTAATCTTCTTACAATCTATTCGATCAATCTCTCAAGGGGGAATATCATTCTTATCATAATCCTTATCAGGATATCTTTGGGGCATGTATCAATTGATCAATATTTTTCTTTGAAACAATGTGACATGCTGCATTGTCTCAAAGAGGGGGAAAAATGTAGACACTCAAATTTTTCCTCACAATTGTAACGATATTCGTCTATTGATTAAATAGATATTATTATTTACTTAATCAATTCATTCAATACTTTCTTCTATTCATGAATTTTCTCAAATCATTGAACCATCTCATGCTCGTTCAATATCTGTTGCATTAACGTTCATGTCCATTTGCACTATCCTTCATACCTGTTTGCATAATAAATCATAATCATTCATAATCCATTTGCATAATAAGTCATAAACATCATTTCCATATTAAATCAATTATCATTATCATCCATAATTGTTTCATATTCATCTCCATTAATAAATCAATTATCATAGTCATTGATTATTATTTCATAATAAACTAATTATCATAACTTGCATATTAATCATATCATTTCCATAAATCGTTCATGAAATATTGTATTTTAGTAAAGCATGATCTTTAATCATTTTATTCATATTTAATCATTTAGGTACATTTTAATCTAATATCCCTTTATCACTTCCATTCTCATGCATAACATTTAACCCAACAATGTGGGATAATGGCATTTCCTTCTCTCACATATTTTATCCCACATTTCATCTTCAACCCCTCTCCATCCTTAGGGAACTCCTATTTAAAATGGGATTTCCCTATCAATTGAGCTCTCAAAAAAATTTCTCACAAATTTACATACTCATATCATCTTTGCATCTTGATTGCATTTCTCATTCGCCATAGCCTCTTTAATGCATTTTTTGCCCCTAAAATCTAAGAGCAAATGCATAAACAAAGATCTTGGTGATAGGGAGACAATGGAGATTGATTTCTTTTAAAAGCATTGTTTTGTTTCTGTAGTTTAGATTTGCATTTCTGGTTTTTCTTTTAATTAGACTAGCTCTATTGATGTGGGCATGAAATGGTGGTTCTTAACTCCATAGAATCATGCATTTTTATGGCACTACAACAAGGAGTGAAATGTGAAATGTGAAATAAAATGGTGATTGCATAGCCAAATAAATGAAGATGGAGCTGTAGGTTGGCTAGTATGAACAATAGCTTGACATTGCTGACATCCATGGAAGTTGTAGAATGAAGGACTCAAATGGTGGAGGCATCAAAATTAGGGCATCTTCTGTTCTTATCGCGCATTGCCAATTGTTATTTGGATTTTCCAAATATATTCACAATGAGTGATGAGATGGGCTACATAGTTATTATCGAGCATCGCTAATTGATATTTGTTTTTTTTTTAATATATTAGCAATTGGAAAGACAAGGTTGCTTTGTTTTTCATCAGGCATGCTAATAATTATCACCTATTCCATAATGTATGCACAATGAGCGATTAAAATGCTTGCCAAATTTAAGAAAATGTGGTAGGCCCATATGTTGCTAGAAATAAATGAGAGGGTAAATTAAATGATTTCACTCACAAATGAAATTTTATTTGTTGATGGGAAAATAAAAGTGAAACATATGTGCATGGGTGATTAAATTTTACCCTCAAGCGAAACAAAATCAAAAGTTTCTTTGCTGGAGAATTAAGAAACAAAGGTCCAAGTAAAATATTTTATTGCCCAATAAAATCAAATATCATCATCGCTAATAAGTTTTTATTTTGCACATCAAACTGGAGATGTGCGATAAAAGCTTGAAAGGCATGGCGTAATTAAAAAGCATGGGTGTAAAATATATTTTTTAGCCTGATAAAGTAAAGACTTTGGTTTTAAAGTAAAATTAACATTTTACTTTGCTGGTGAAATAAAATAAAAGAGACACGGGATATTATATACATAGGTAAATGTGTTTTAATAAGCACGAAAGGAAAGAATGAGAGTTTCCTTTCAATGGCAGTAAAATATTTTCACCTGTAGAGCAAAACAGAGGCTTAGAGATGCAATTAAAAGGGTAAATGAATAGGGGAGATGGATATTTTTGCAATGAGTTTTTTCACAACAAACTGAATATTCTCTACAACAAGTTATTTTTCAACGTGGGTAAAGAGAAAATGAAGACAAATGATGAGTTTTCCAAAAAGGGAATATTTTCAGTTGCAGGGAAAAGGTAAGATGCATGAATCAAAGAGCAGATTGGAACTTCTTCAGCAAGCAAGGGAAGTTATAGATCAAGGGAGTTGAAGGTGCCAGGTGTCTTTCACGGATGGATTTTAGGGTCTCTTCTTCTTCTATATCTTCTTTCTTCTTCTCTTTTGTAGAGGGTTATGAGATTTTGAATTAGGTGAATAAGGTAGAATAGTGTTGAGTCTGAGTTGTAAATGGGGTATGTAAATTGTAATAGCTGGGTTTTATGAGCAAATGTTATCCAATTTGTGCAACATTATATTATTGTTGTAAAGTTGTCTCTAGATTTGTATGCTTTTGATTATATGCTTTTGATTATATGAATTCAATATATCAAGGATTGTTTGAGTTTGTCATCACAACTTTCCTATGATTGTGTTATTTTGCCATGGTTCTCGTTCAAGTAAAGAGATAAATTACTTTGATCAGATAACTGTAATCTTGAGGGCACAAATGGGATTTGTAAGTAGAAATTTATGACAAATATGAGTGGGTTTGTTTTTGATAAAAGGGGGATAAACAGGTTTTACAGGGACCTGAAACCATAAAGTAATAGTACAAGCTAAGACCAAAACAGAGGTCTGAAAGACAAAAAGGCTGCCAGAAAGATAAAAAAAATAGCAAAAGCAGATAGCCACAAAAAGCTGCAAAAAAACCATTAAACGGCTAGCAAACAGACAAAGCTGGGCCCAGCCACAGCTAATCCATAGACTTCAGAAGCTCGTCCACAAAGTAATATGAGTGGGTTTGTTAATGTAAGGAATTAACATGTTTTAAATCCATTGGTTGAACTTAATTTGTTGATAGGATCTTTATTATAGTTTTATATTTGACTCCATGGCCCATGATTAGGAACTGATTTATCAAAAAGCCTAAGAAACAAATCAAATCATTTAAATCTCGGTTACTTTGGTCCTTTTGCTTGTTGTTTAAGTTATTTATGTTCCTTGTATCCTCATGGTGTTTGAAAGAGTATAGAGGCTAAATTTGGGAGAACTTTATCTGTTAACCCTCTATGTGTTTGAGATGAAGATATCTAAATTATTTATTCTTAGTAATGTTCAATGCAAGTGGGATTATGCTTGAACCTAGTAGAATACAAATACCTGGATCATTCATATACTTGAGAACTATCCACTTTCATAGGTTTGTTGTTTGGCATAAGTTCATCATGCATATAGGCCTACAATTGGGAGCACCCTCTTGAGTCCTATGGATCTCAAAGTGTAGAAGGATTTCATAGCCTTGTTCATTGGTTTTTCTTATCTTAAACCTATTGATAGTGCAAATTCCTTGTCCTAAATCTATAATCCCATGGTTTAGGAATTTTCTTTCTCCTTAGGGTTCAAGGTTGCAAGAAAAATAACCAACAAAATCTACAGATAGAATGTCACGAAACTCTAGTTTGCATCATCTTCAAATTCTTCATAGTTTAGCCACTAGAGGTGCCCGAAAAAGTGAAGATTTAGTTAAAAAAACTATTTCAGTTTCTAGTTTGGCCAAAAATTGTAAACCATTATTGTGGGATCACCCTATATAGGATTTCTACCATTTCAAACACATATGCGCACTAGATCAACCAATCGTCACAATAGACCTCAAACCACAATGTTGACATCAATGACAACACTATATCTACATAGTGTATATCTCATGCTCATGTTTCCAATAAGCATATCAATGAAAAACTACTTAAACGTCCAACAACAAAGAAATGCAAGATGTCCTAGAGAAAACTAAGGTACAAGAAGAAGAAACTCTACCTCCTCTAGAAGTTGAGAGGAATATTGGAGAATTTTCTATCAGTGGTGATAATGAGAAGAGTGATAAGAATGAAGAAGGTAATAAAATTGGCGGTGAATTCGCTAGATCCCCTAGAGATTCATTAAAACATCTTTTTGGACATGCAATTATAGTTTTAACTAGTGGTGTATGCACAACTATTGTAGATTCTAATGCAACAAGGTCAAGTGGACCTAGATAAGATTTCCCCCCTTAAGAGGTTAAAGCTTGGTAATGTATTTCATGCCTCCGCAAGAAAGGAGATTCTTCAAACTCACTAGAAGAGCAGAAAGTTGGTTGATGAAGTTGTGAAGGTGTTGCAAGAAGGTATAACTAGAATAACTATTGACAATTATTTATTTGGTGTGCAACAATTGAGATTATTGCTTGATTATTTTAAGGATTATTCTATTGGTTTGGAAGAAAATATTGAGAAGGAAATGGAAAATAAATTCAATGATACAAGACTAGCAAAAATTTCTAATAATTTTTTTACTGCACATGCTAAGTTCCAAGGCAACTTAAAGAAAGTTTATAAGTGTTTGGCAAAAGCCAAACAATTATTTTAGTTTTGTTTGAAGTGGCCAGTTTCTACAAGGAGCATCAAAGATCAGATAAACTCTATTGAGTCACAAATTGGTCAAGCCTCAGGTGTTTATAATCTGGTAAGTGATGCAAATGGTTTTGAACACCTAGAATATTGAGAGGGGGGGTGAATCAGTATTCTCTTAAACTGTCCAAACATTAAACATCCAGTTACCAAAGCATGTTCAACTACACTAAAGAAAGAAATAATAAAACATCAACAACATCACATAACACATGAACACTAAGATTTTTACGTGGAAAACCCAAAATGGGAAAAACCACAGTGAGAGTTAGCTCACAATATATTATAACCGATTACACTATATTTATAGAAGTTCTCACTACATGTGGACTCATTTCCCACAGAGAACAAGATAGAAGAGATAGTGTGGCTCATAGCCTATTTTGAACTATTACAATTGCATCTAACATATGCATGAATTACAATTCTAATGAAGCTCAATAAACTGAGTTAATACACTTCATCTAATTATGATCTAATACTCTACTTTCTTTTGTATTTGCATCACTCTAAACTTCTTCTCAACATTCACAAATTAATTTCGCACTACTTTGATAACATTCATAGCATTTATGCATTACCTCATAATAATCGAAAAGGATCTAACATATATATCTACATTAATCTTTACATTAATTAGGTTAGTCTAATTAGATGTAACTTTCAAAATACAATTTGTTGGCTTCAAA
>VDFB02002541.1:51147-92779 GCA_007258455.2 Sequoia sempervirens | reverse complement strand
TAGGTTTCTAAACAATAGTTGTGGTGAATGACAGTCAGTTACAATGAATAGTTTTCTTTGACCAATGTTGAATGTTTTGACTCAATTTTGGATTTGATTTTGGCAAAATTTGAATAGCAAACACTGTAGACAGTTTGAAAACACTTGGGTTGGTTTGAAAAATGTCAAAAGTGTGTTTGTAATGTGTACGTTCTAGGGTTATTCACCCCAAATTACCATGAGTATAGCACATATCGAAAACAATATCACACATAGAAAACACTTGTCTATCCCTAAAAGTCAATGGTCAATGGTGACACTCTTAGATCCACTCTAGGAATCTCCTTCGACGCAAGGGAGGGACACCCATACAAGACACCTTGTTAGGGCATGTATCACCTCTTTCTTATGACAGCGAATGGGTATGTGCCTCCTGCACTAGAAGGATGCCACAATCACCCTCTCTGTGGAAAGTCACAAACCCAAAAGGCAAGTAACTTATGCAAGCCAAGGATTTTCGTATCGCTAAAGGGAGCCAAATGTTGGGTGTAAAAGTCTTAAGGGTGCGGTGCTACACCCTGGCACTAAGAACATTGCCAAAGCTCAAGCAAAAGGGTGTGGGTATTAGTCATTTCTTGAGGACATGACACCTTGTGAGCGTCCATCAAGCCACTTAAGACTTTAATCACTCCTACTAGGGGCTCTTATACGTTTTACGGTAGTACCCCATTTTGAATGACACTGTACGACTAAGGCCTACATACCATGAGGACTAAGACTTTTTTCACATCCTTTTATATAATGACCCAAGGGAAAAATTGATTGGGGTCACTAGGGAGTTCTTCATACAGATGTGTCTCCTTTAGTAGGCCCCTCTAAAGGTAAAAAAGGTGAGACAAGTATGTTGGTTTTGATCCCCAAGATCACACAGAGCACAAGGAGAGAGCATACACCACCTTTTTCTCACTCACATGCGGTTCATCAACCTTAATAAATCGAAATGTGTGGGTGATAAAGCAAGTGCTAAGAGATGTTTTTGATTCTCAAGATCACCAAAATGGTGCGAGA
Organism: Sequoia sempervirens; assembly: GCA_007258455.2. Classification (NCBI taxonomy): domain Eukaryota; kingdom Viridiplantae; phylum Streptophyta; class Pinopsida; order Cupressales; family Cupressaceae; genus Sequoia; species Sequoia sempervirens. The sequence goes on along the minus strand of VDFB02002541.1, from coordinate 91,732 downwards.
GAAGAGCATACACACCTCTCAACAAAATGCAAAACCACAAGACATGGAAGACAATGATTTATTTTAACCCTCAAATTAATATGTGAAAGAAGACACTCAATGAAAAGTCGTTGTCAATTTTAAAGCCAATGAGTGAATATGCAAGGTTAATTTTAAACCGAATGAGTGTAGTATGCAAGTTGTAAGTTTTAGCCCAAATGAGTGAATATGCAAGTTAATTTTAACCAAATGAGTGTGATTAAACAAAATTGCAAAATGATACAAGACAACAAGTTAGCAAAATCAAAAGAAAATGCCTCCTTTCCACATATGCCACACACTACAAAGTAGATATTAGTGTCAAAAAATGCCTAAGTTTTTGATAAAAGGAAAAATAGATTTTGAAGGGATCCAGAACCCTTAAACAAAAAGAACAAGGCTGCTAAAAAAGACAACAAACAGCCAGCAAAAAAAATCAGCTCCACAACAAGACCAATCAAGATTTGCACTTTACACTTTTCTTGTGGGAGCGGAGAATCATATCGAAAGAGGGCTTAGAGGATTTAACTTTTTTTCCTTTAACTGTGATCCACCCATCTTCCACTTGCACCGCTTTTCCATCCCAAACCAGCCTGCAACTTTCATGAGTGTGAAAGCCAACAGTAGAAGATTTAGGAGAATCATCTTGATTACTTTGTGCAGATAAAGACTTCACAGAAGAACCACCAGAAAGGGAAGCTGACGCACAATCACTTGAAGTAGCAGACTTAGACTCAATAGGGGAGGCCCTAGCGTCCTCGCTAGTTGAGACGATAGGAGGGGGTGTCCCAAGACCCAGTGGTTCAAAGTTAACCACATTTGAAAAACTCTTATTCTGATCAACTTTCTTCTCAACCATATAATGCTATTGAGAAGCACCTTTCCACCAAGTAGCTGTCTTAGTTTTTTTCTCAAATCCACAATGTGCAGCCGCATGTCCAGTATTGAAGCATCGTCTACACCGGAAGGGAATCCCTTCATAATCCAAAGATTGAACCCAGGAGCCTTTAGAAGATTTAAGGACTTCAATAGGCAGCCCTTTTGAAACATTTATTTCAACCAGAATGCGAGCATAGGTGGAATGAAGAATGTCAAAAGATTCATCATCCACCATCAAGAAATCACCAAGGGCATCACCCACTTCCTCCAGAAGAGTCATGCCAAAGGTGAAGGGGGAGATTGGGCAATCTGACCCAAATCGGGAATTTATTAAAAGTTTCAGAAACAAGGTTGAAATCGGAATGCCAAGGTTTGATCATCAGCATATATTTGTCTTCCCAGCTAAAATAATTTTCACACAAGATTACTTTTCTGTCCTGAGCATTGTCAAATTTAGCAGCAAAAAATCCCTTAGCCAAGGGATAAATGTTAACTTTACCCGTAATTAAAGGCTCCCATTCACCAGGAAATCTAGGAGTGCGCCTAGGGAGGTTAGGGCAAAACCTTTGAACCGACTGGGGATCACCCCGCGAAGCGGGAAAACGCAAACAACCTCCCTTACATTTAACCGTTTTATCTTCAAATTTCAATCGAAATAGCATTCCTGACAGGGATAAATCTGCCATAATTGCCAAAAATGCCTAAGTTACCAAATGCAAGAAAAAAGAATTGAGAAATCGTAAGAAAATTAAAGATTCTGGAAAACAGGCAATTCTGTCACTGTAGTTGATAGTTGTAGGTCTCTGGTTTTGATAGATGCTCTAAACCGCTTATTTAGGGGCTTTCGGGATGGCAATTGTGTCATAGATGCAGTGGACATTTTTACAATTGTAGTGAAGACCTCCACACTTGTAGCGAATGAACCCTGGAGCTACAAAACATAATAAAACAATCGATTTCGACCAAACCAGAAACCAAACCGGAGCAAGGATATTGATGTTAATTGATAGAACTGAAACTAGTAAGCCAAAACAACAAGAAAATTTGAAAATAGATGCAAAATAATGGATGTTATGATGTCAACACCGCATTCCCTGCCAAAATGTGTCAGCAAAAACCTATATAGCTACAAAAACACGTAAAGGGTAAGCAATCTTTGACCAAACTTAGAGACTAATAAGGATGTAAGACTAATATTATTACGAAAGTAAAACCAAAGTGTAATCTCAATTAACCAAAAATTCAAAAATAAGAGCAACCCAAGTGATATTTCCTTATCCTGAAGCAGTTGCGGCTTTCCAGATGTCAGTTGCGTCACACTAGTTTTTGCAGTTGCATTGTTTAAGCTATTAATTGATTCGTGAGCCTAAAAATCTAAAAATTTCAAAAATTTGTAACTCACACCTAAATTCCGGTGGGGTCTCACCCCAATGCAACTGCGCAAAATTCTGTAAGTTAACAAAATAGCATGCTGTGTGCTAACCCTAAACCAACAATATACAACACAAATAAAGATGTTACCAAACATGTTGACTGTCAAATCACAAAAGTCTCTGCCCGCCTGTTCCTACTTCCTCTCCTCCATTTCATTAAAATAAAATTTCGATGCCCTTCTTGATTTGAAAAGCTGTGCAATAATAATTTCCATGACAAATGACTAACAAAATATTGAAGATTTTGTCTCACACCATTAGTAGCTGTAAATTTGCTCTAGATATAATAAGATGTATGACAATGAAATGACATGGGTGGTGGGGTCTTTTATAGAAAGACAAACTTGGAATGAAGGGTTGAGGATTCAATGTCAATGTGCATGTGCCAATGGAAGTTCGAACCCAGACAAAAGAGGAAGAGTAGATTGATATGGATGTTCTTATACTAGAAAAGAGGTTGTAGGAGGAATTCAAAATAAATACAAAATTATTTGTTTTGAGAGAGAAATGAATAATTAAATAATAAAAAAACATTATTTTATTATAGAGGACATGTGATAGGTTGACTTTTCCATTAAATAATAATTTAATTCACAAGTGAGACATGTGACAAGCTGATTTTTAAATTAAATAATAATTTAATTCAAAATGGGAAGAATATGACAAATTAGCTAATTTAATGATAGAAGAGGTTAACAAATAATTAAATAATAACTATAATTATAATGGAAAGTGGTAAATAATTAAATACATAAAAAATTATTTAATTATAGATGAAAAGGACATTAGTGATGCAATTAAATAAATAAAATTTATTAAATCAATCAAAGAGGAATAAAGATAGTAATGAATTAATTAAATAATTAAAATTATTTAATTAATAGAAGACTTATGACATTAGACAAGGGAATTGATAAGAAAAAATGGTATTAGCAAGTGTAGGACACTTTTTAGTGTCTACAAAATAAAATATATAAATAATTTTATATATCTAAACCCTAATCAAAGTAAGATAAGAATATGAATCCATACCCTAAGGACTTTCAAAGTGAATGATAAAACGTCTTAGTCTAGATTATTTAATATCTAGCTAGGAATTGATAACTAGAAAGATATTTGTGGAATTTAATGGGAAAATATTGCACTTATCTTTGAGAAATATGAAGAATTTATTGATGATGTTGCACAAATTCTACATGTTGATAGTACAAAAAATTATATTTACAATCTATAAAATGTCTTATGTATTGAATCAATACTAAATTCTCTATGAGTTGAATCCATGATGTGTGAGATTGATCTTACGGTTTGTGATACTAACCTAGTGCATGAAAATGATTTGAAGCTCAAATGATTGAATTGAGTGATTTTGGACTATAGAAATTGATGTCATTTAAAACTTTGATACGTATTGAACCATAAAGCGGTATTAAAAAATACCTTATCTAGATCGTAAGGGTCATGTTCTCCTAGGTTGACCCCCTTAGTTATACATTTTTTATGGTCATGTAAGAACATCAATGACATCAAATAGGCATGTAGGTGTCCTAAATAAATTTGACGCATATTATGATTTATTTTAGTGTTCCAAAGTAAAATATTTCTAGAATGGTTTTCCCTTTCATAATCAACTGTGAATTAATACTTGAATGCCTTTAAATACAAAGACATAACTATCAATCACACAAATGTGTACAAGTAAAAGTACAAAGTTGTGTCACACTTTCAACCACAACTTATCACCACAAGTGAATTTTAGTATTTCTTTCTAAAAATCAAAATTTGTCAAACATATGATCCAATAAGATTCATTCTAGATAAGTTAGATATTTTGACAACTTTTCCAACTAAAATTGCTAATTTACCAAAAAAATTGAAAAACTTGATGTTTCAACAACTTCTACCCATGTAAATAATTTTTTTTTGAAAATGTAAAAGTACCCTTTTGTAGATCCATAAGTGTAGTTTTCATCAACATACAAATATTAGGTTGATTACCATATAAAAATAAATAAAAACTTATTAAATTTTTTGAAATAAATATGGGGCACTAGATAAAAGAATCTATATCGAGATGGTGTAATTTTTTTCTATTTTAAATAAATAGTTAATATAAAATTTGATGTCAAATGAAAAAAAAAATGTTTTGATACACAAGTTTTCATATATATATATATATATGGAATAAAGTTTCAAGTTATAAATACCCACATAAATTGAAAAAAAAATATTATATAAAATTGACGTCACATGTAACTTTATTTTTCAACATTTTATCAACAACTAAATTATAGTGTCAATTTATAAAAAACTATATTCAAACAATTTTTTAACTTTTTTCAAAAAATACAAACATAAAATATACTAAAAATACACATTTATTAGTTTACATCATTTCAAAATTTAAAACATATATGTCATTTTTTAGCAATTCAAGTTTAAAAGTTGGATCAGTGTTGGTCGTTTTCTTTATAAAAGTGTGGCACAACTTTGTACTTTTATCCGTACACCAATTTGACTCATAATGATTGGTGAAATATTTAGGAGTTGGTAAATTTTGAATTTTGAATATTTTATTTTAGTTGTCAATTATATGTGGTGCAAGATCAATGCCACATGTTGCAACACTAACCCAAGACAAGGAGGTGTAGATTTGAAGGTGGGGATTGGGAGTATACACATATTTGTGAACATGGATGTAATAAAAGGCTAATAATAGTGAATGTATATGGATGAACATAAATAGAAATAGGATATGCCAAAATATCTAGAAACTTATGTATAGATGAAAATGAGTGAACGATTGAAAAATGTGCTCAAATTTACACACAAATACTATATACTTATATATGCTTTTATTAAAATATCTCATCAAAATAGACCTATAATTAAATAAAAAATAATGAAATATTCAAATTCCACCATTAAATCTTAGATCTATATAAAACAAAAAGACTATTTAAAAAAAATAAAAATACAAAGTTAATAAATCTTTTTGTTTATACCACCAATCTTATATCTTTTTGTTAAAGAGATTTGTTTTTTTCTCATTGAGACTTTCTTTGTCAAAAGTTATAAAGATATTTCCCGTAATTTATGGTTCTTTCTTATAAAGTTTTTAAAAAGCACATTGAATTTGTCATACCTTCCTATGCACTCATCTTTTCAATTTAAATTATTTTCTTCCTAATGTAAAAACATATATTATTTGAACAACACAAAAATATTTCCCAAATCATTATGAACAAGTGACAGGAATAGAAATAAAAATAAAAAATATTTTAAGATATTTCCATTAAATATATCAGGATGAAAACTTTAATATAGTTAGAATAAATAGAATTCACAATAATTTATTTTAAAAAAATTTAAAAAATTAAATATCATATTCAAAATATTTAATAAAGTATAAAATACAATTAATACTAACCAGTAAAACTAGTGATAAATGAATATAATCATGAAGAATATCTGAGATGAATCAACTTACACGATATCCACATAGGCTATTCAACCTTATCTTTTCCCACTTCACCTTATTTAATTTAATTTTTTGATTTATTTGTAAATACTTTATCACAAATAATTGGTTACCTTCTTAACGACAAAGTGTCGTCTCATAATGACAATGAAGGAAATAAATATCTCATTTCTCAACTACATTTATAAAAAGTGAATTACGTGTCAATCAATGATTAGGTAGGTTGGTGGCGAGTCTTTTCAATGGGATATACACAAATAATATCAAATTTGGAAGAGGGTGTAAGATCTTTTTTGTGCAAATTGGAAAAAATTTGTTGGACAAAATCTTTGAAAAAAAAATTATAAAAGAAAATTATTTTTTAATTTTGTTTTATCTAATATATTGGTGGATATAGATAGACATATTAATAGATAATTATCTAAACTCTTTTAGTTTCTTTTTCTTTTTTTTTAATTTTTTTTATGGAGGATTTTATATCATTTAGATAAATTTTAGTTAATTAGCACAATATAGCATGAGTCTTTAGGTTGAAACTTCCTTTACTAAGAGTCGAGGATTAAGGGATATTCATTATGCTAAATTCACTGAGGGCATGATCTTAGAGTCGTCTCTTATGTTGGGGTCTTGCACTCAACAAGACTTAATCTCTAATGGGCTAATTCAAAACCTTTCGACTTCACCAAGAGATCAAAGGTTCATCGACATCTAAACATTGTGTATTTTTTAGCTCGACATTTTGAATCACACCCAGTGATCCATCATTAGAAAGACTCATACCATTCTTATTGATGGACTGTGGAAAACTCATACCAACTATCTAAACACTTTTACAATTTCATGAATTCTAAAATTATGAACTAAAAAGACAACTTATAAATAAACCTAAAATAACTATCCTACATTATTTTAAAAATGTTATCCGTCATCATATATGTATAATCCAAATAAATAAAAAATCATAATAAATATAAAAACACATTTTAGACTTTAATTTGTTTTAAATTCTAATAAGTGACATAATATAAATTAATCAAAATTATTATTAAAAAAATATAATGTTTTAAATTGCATTTCATATTTTATAAAATCTTATAAATATTGAATTATGTTAAGCAACTGCTTAGCAAAAAGAGTCTAAGGTGTTATTTTCAAGATTGATTATGCTCTTTCTGGTTGCTTTTCCATGTTTGTAACCAATGTTGGTCTTGTTGGTTGTACTTGCTTCTTGCTTTTCTATAGTTGTACTATCATGTAATAGTTTTTTGTAAATTTCTATAACTATTCCTTGCTAGACTGACATGTTATTGTTGGCTTTTCTTACAGCCACTTGATGTAATCTATTTGTAATATCTTTGTAATATGTTTTTTTATCAATAAAAATAAAATAAAATTGAATCATGAAAATTTATAATTTAAAATTTCTAGTAAATAAATTATAATTATCTATTTAATTAATCATTTCATTAACAAAATTAGATATGAATTTAACAATTTTTATTAATTTCTTATAACAAAAATGTAAAGATATATTAGAATTAACAATATCTATTTAATTTATTTAATTGGAATATTTCCATAGTTGATTTATTTTATGAAAATGAAATACCTAAATAACAATTTAATTTAGGATAAATAAGTAAGAATGTTTTAAAAATAAATATTGTACTTTTAAATTAATAAAATAAAGTTATTTGGTTATAAGTTTGATGAAAATTTCATTATGTGAAATGTTACAAAGTGATGCATCATTATGTTAGAAAATTAGGACATTCTCAAAAGAATGTCTTAAGATTGAAAAAATCATTATTGTTGTTCTATTAACTTTCATGACTATGGAACTAACCTTCATGCATGTGGATCTAAACTTTGCATGCACATATAAACCTAGTCTATAAATTTGAATTGTGTTAGTTATGGAGTTGGAAATTTGTCTATTTTGATTCATCCAACTTGTTATTAAAAAGGAGTGGATAGACAACATTTAAGAGTTTGATAGGCTAGGATTGTTTGTATTTATTTGAAGACAACAAATTGTCACACAATATGTCTAGACATAATTCAATGTCGGTGTCACATGATGTTTGCATGACATTCAATGTCAACTTCTAGAACCTAGCATCTATGTTATAGATGTCTCTCAATAATTATCTAGATATGTGCTTGATAATCATAATGAATTAAGATTTGTCCTTCTATACAACATGTCAATGTGTAGTTTGAAAAGTTGTGTGCTTTAGTTCGTTCATAACATATTGTTGGAAAGGGGGAACGTTGTTTTTTAAATTTGAGTTTAAATGTTTAGGATTCATTTGTGTACCTCAAAATCTAACCCAAGTTAGTTTTTCAACCAAATAAATGATCTAAAATAATAAATGGATAAAAAAGAGAACTAGGACCACTGCCTAGAAATATTTGGACATGGAATAGAGTTCTAATTAGGTTATTTTTCAACCTCCAAGGAAGAATACATCATTTTGAACATTAGTCATTGCATTAGGGACAAACAAGTCAAAGTAAGTCAAAAATAAAGAGGAAAAGTGCAAGGTGAACAATTTTCATCAATACAATTTTCCCCCACTTTGACTTGTATATGAATTGCTATAAATATGCATTTCAAACTAAATCAAATATTAGTCTTGAAATTAGATGTTTAGACTCATATAAATAAGAATAACAATTTAACACATTTCCTTGCAATGAGTGCTCCATCTCAAAACTTGTAGGCACAAAAGAAAATTTTCCAATGAGTAACATATGCCAAGTATTTAAAATAGACATAAACACAAATGTTAAACTATCTATGAATAAAAAATTTAAAGTAAAAAAGAGAAAGGTAAAGTGGGTTCACCTAGAGTAAAAAGAAGAATTTTATCTCAAACAAAAGTAATAGGGAATTGTTTGGTGTAAAAATATATCTAATTGGAAGACAATTAAGGATTTGTTTGGAAACAACAATAATCATCATAACCATGAGCCAATTACTATACTTTCATAATAATCAAAGAGCATCAATGATCGTATGTGCCTCCTACAACTTATTGCATACAAAGAATGCAAGGAATTGGAGGAGATGGCAAATATGTGATTGTGTAAAACCGAATAATCAAACAATAAGTGTTAGTAGTAACATTGTGTGACAATCAATCAAAATATCAAGATGTCATCATCTAAGCACAAATAACCAAGGCTTATAAGATTCCCCTAGTGTAGTCACCAATGTTGAGGACATGCAACAAAAAAATACATATAAGTAGATCATGCAAGCATTAGGAAACATGTGAAACTAAGATTGAACATGTAAACATATGCATATTTAGTAATATGTAAACATGAAGACACATAAGGTATGTGTGGTGACACTTAACCAAAATTTTATTTAAAAACACTTATATCTAAAATACCCACTAAAAATATTCACAAAATTGGTAAGATTTGAAATGCCCATAAAATATGAAATATATTTGTAGCAAATAAAACTTGTTGAAACTAGTTATTTCATTAAAATATATTTCATTCCCAAAGGGTTGTAAAGATTTTATTCTATAACAATTACAAATATATTAAAAATATACCCAAAATATTGAGATGCCCAAATTGTTGTTGAAATCTACACTTGAAATGTAGTTGCAACATCTAGATGAAGCTGTTTGTATAATCTTGAAGCATTTTCATCATCCAAACTCCAAGGAAACCAATGGGGTTTTATCCACTAATCTCTAGAACCTAAGGGGTTTCATCCTTAGATTTTTTAGGTGAACACAAGTGTTCAACTCTATAAGTTTGGGTTTGATATGATTGAAAAAGGATACAAATTGATCAAGTTGCCTACCTTAGATATGGGTTGGTGGACCTAGTATGGAGCCCACATGCATTGTAGTAATTTGATATTTTCCTTCGCATTTATCATATTCAAATGAGGTTGTTAATAGTGTTCCAATTCATGTAATGTGGTAGGTGAAGACTCATGTCCAAATGATGAAAGCCTATGAAAAGGCATGACTAAAGCTAGTGATCAGGGATCAATGTGCTAGAGGGAACATTTGTAAGAGGGGTCATGGTTATGGGGATTCACATGCCAGATGGTGCACATGAGTGAGTAACTTGGGTTTTAGGGTTTCACATCCTAGATGGTGCATATACTAAAGGGTTCATGGGTCCAAGGATTCACATGCCTATGGGTGAACTTGAATGAGGGATCAAGGGTTTTAGGATTGGGATACCATTTAGTGGGGATTCCACTAGGGATATTTCCATTAAATGTTTTGAAGGACCAACATCCAAGATTCAAGGAATGGGATATTAATATGCCAAGAAATAAGGGTATGCAAAGGTTCATAAGCTTAAGAAGACAAGATAGGGGAACAAAAGGGACCATGATGCCAAAACCATTGCTAATCATTTTCAAAATTAATATGATGGTAAAGAGAAATGTAAAGTTCCAATGGGTGGAATATTGATGGGGAGTGGGGACCATGCTTTAAACATACTCAATGGTAAAAAGTGTGGGGATCGAGGGTTGACCATACCCAACACAAGTAGAAATAATGATAAATTTTTTAGTACAACTAATATTGGTAGAGATTACGGATCTAGGATATGACTTACCCATTACTCTATAATAATGAGGAAATGGGAATACCTATAATTCCACACTCAAGAGAGTGATAGACAGAGGATCGAGTTTCTTAGATACCTCTTACCTCTTAGGCATGGAAGTAAGGAATTTTTTTTAAGTCCACAATATGATGGGCGATAGGACTCAAGGATGATTGATACCTCAAGAATTTTGGAAATGGGTGATCAATTCTTTTTGATTAAGTGTAGGGAGGAAAACAAACTTTAAAAAATCATGGGATAGGGAGTGTGGTTGTGGGTGTTGAGCACTTCTAGAGACTAAGAGGGGGGTGAATTGGTCTACACAAAGACTTAACCTCTTCTAGAACTTAAAACTTTCAACACAACTCAAAATCCTTTAACAGATAAAGATAAAACTTTAAGCAAAACAAAATATAGCAATTTGAACCTTTATCAACTTTATCAAAATTTACCAATGAAATATGTAGCAATAATCAAATCAACAACAAAGAGAAGGAAATAGAGAACACACACATGCATAAGGAGATACCAGATGTGGAAAACCCAATGAGGGAAAAACTATGGTGATAGTTAACTCACAATATAGGATCATTACAAAAAATACTTGTAGGAAGTCTCGTTTCCTTAAAGCAAGATACAAAGGATTTGCTGAACTAAAGACAACATGACTTAAAGAGAAAGATACAAGGACATGATGAAATTCACTATCTCAAAGTATGATACAATATGATTTAGAGAGAATTACAATAATTTTCTAACATAATACTCTATTGACTGAGGCATTACAACACAATTGATCTTTCCTTTCACAATATTTAGCAATATCTCTATTGGATATTCAATAAAATTTGCACACACACATCTTCCCACTTGAAATATACTTCCCATCATGTTGTATCCAAAATGATCTTGCATTTATATCCATCGCAACACTTCAATTCTTCAATTAGGTTGGACAGGAAGAGAATAAATAATGAATTCAACTGGTTGGCCACCAAAAACATGTTGGCATATGGCTTCTAATGTTGTCATTGATGGCAAATGAAGTCACTATTTTGGTCCACAAATTAGAATGTGGTCATACCGGCATAAGGAGTTGAGAACATAATATTACCAACAAAAATATGAAGAACAAGGTATCTGGTTACTACGTCAATCTGTATGCTTCACCGGATCATCTTTTTGAGTTGTGGATCCCCGGGATAGTTTTTTAACCATGTATGTTATCTCATTATCGAATTTTGTGGTGTTGCATTAATCGGTGTACAAGTTAGGAGATTCGACAGGATGTTTTTCCATTTATTTGCTCATTGTGGCCGACTCAATGAATGTGGCATGTTGTGGATGTATAAGGAGTAATTATTTAAACATTTTTTTATGTTTAAGCATTTTATTTTGAGTCCAAGCTATGTCATCGCCGACTTGTATGGGTATGCATAAAAAATTGTTCATGATTTGAGCCAACACATGAAGAATATTTTGTACTTTATTGAAGGCCGACTTGTAATGACAAGATCCTTGATGCGGATATATAGGTTATCAATTATATCATTTTGTGAGTAAGTTGTAAGTATAGAAGTGTGTTGTGAACATCAGAAGGGCGATTAGGAAATTATGCATAGTTTCACTTGTGCATTAAAGTTTTTGGCATAGCGAGTTTGTGCAAAACAGAGCTGAATTGTTGAATCAGTTAGAAGGACAAAATATTGACTATAGAGCTTAATCAGAACTGTAATCAAGCATTGTAGATGCTATTCTATCAGTTCACCCTTTTGGATTCAATCCAAATCATTGTAAGGCAATAATCCTATCTTATTTAAGCAGTGAGCTCTAGGAAATGTGCTTGAATGCAAGTGCATTCCTATTTTGTAATCTTTATTTTGGGTATACTCATATTACATTGTGGATTGGCCATCCATCATGGTTTTTCCCCTAAAAGGTTTTCCACATAAAAATCCTGGTGTTATGGTGTTGTGATTTTCTTCTTTTTGTTCATGCATACTTCTTTTGTTGAATGCTTAAGTGAGTTAAAGATTAGAATAATAAAATTAAGTTTTGCACAACATTGATTCACCTCCCCTCTCAGTGTTGCTTATTTCCAACAATTGGTATCAAAGCTTGTTCCTCGGAAGAAGTCTAACAGCTTGGGGATATCTTGGAATGAGTTTTTCAATGGATATAAGTAGTCTTATATAACAACTCATGGTGGCCCTTGATGATCTTGACCAGTCAAAGTTTGAGAACCGGGTGTTGCAAGAAAATCTTAAGAGTGCAAAGAAATTCATTTAGTCATTAAAAGACAAAATCAATGAATCAAGGGAGAAAAGGAAAGAACTGTGTGATCATATTAAGCAGAAGAACAAAAGCATAGAAGATGAACAACTCAGTCATGCCCTGTGAGAGAAAACAAAAGAATGTGAAAAGTTTTCCAGAGAGAGTGCTGCCCTGAAGCGGGAGATGGAATCCATCATGATGAAAATGACTAAGGAGATTGAGGATAGAAAGAAGAATGAAGAAAAGCTCACACAATCCTTGAAAGAAAAATATAAACAATGCAACCGATTGGACAATGAACTAGAGGAATCCAAAAACAATGAAGAAGTGCCTGAAAAACAACTTGATAATCTTAGAAATGAACTTGCTGCTGCGAGTGAGTACAAGGAGAAATTCAAAGAAATCTCAGCCAAACTTGATGAAATGATTAAAGGAAAAAGGACTGATGGTGACAAGAGAGGTCTTGGATATGAAGAAGGAGAAAGTTCCAGATTTGGACAAAAGAAAACTAGACAAAGGAGATTCAGGCAAGAAAATTAGATGAATAGAGCTAGATGGAATCTGGTAAGACAACCAAATGCTCAAAGATTTAATGGATATTGTTTTTCTTGCAAAAAATTTGGTCATATTGCTTCTCAGTGTAGGAGCAGGATGAACACAAGAGGACCATCATTTTTCAGGTCAGTGCTTTAATTGCCTTAAGTATGGTCATAAGTCAAGTGAATGCAGAATTGTGATGAATAACTTTCATAGAGATATCAGATGCTATGCATGCAATAGATTTGGACATATTGTTAACGAATGTAGATCAAGACAAAATTAGTGGAATAGTTGGCCTAGACATAGAAGTGTTGTGTGCTACAACTACAACAAATCTGACCACACTGCTAGACTTTGTTGGAATAGAGGAGGTCTGGTAAAATAGAACATGCAACATGATGTTAAGGGAAAAAGTAAAGTCACTACTGATATGATCAAAAGGAAAATGAAGAAGAAATGGGTGAAGAAGAATCCCTCTGTTGAAGCAAATATGTTGGCACCAGAAGCAACTTCTGGAAATCCCTCCACGAATTAGTTTTAGGCCTCTGGCCTAGGGGGAGCTGCCAAGTAAATCCTTTAAACCCCTTGCCGGTGATTGGTACTGGAATCCAAATGAGTCCAGTAAGTGCATTAATGTTTTTCAGATGTTGTTCAATGAATTGGAGGCACTATTGAAGAATTTTGGAGATTCGCAGAAGAATCATTTCTCTGTACATGAAAGACAGGAAACCAGATGAATTAGGGTAAATGAATTTATTGCAACAAAAAGGAGTTAGGTATGTAGATGATAAAAGAACATTTTATTCCCTCAGTTGTCACTTTTCATTTTGGAGGAAAGAAATTTGGAGAGCTCTAGAGTGATCGTTGCCAAATTGTGGAGAGATTCTAGCATAAAGAAGGATCTGTGATCAAATTTCATTCCAACCCGAAAGGTATTTATCGAAAATCCTATGAATTTGTGAGATTGCAATCATGTCTACTCCTTTGGTAGTCAAAGTGAAGGATAAGCCATGCCCAAAGTTTAAATGGCATCCTTATAAGTCTGTAGAGACACACCCCTTAGGTGCGTTTTCATTTGTGTCGTATAGAGTCCTGCACATTGAAGATATTAGGGCTTATATACATGCAAATATTGAAGAATTGGGAAGCTCTCATTTGATGAATTTGTATTCTCATCACATAATTCAAGAAGATTTTACTGTAACTCCAAAATTTAAAACCCTAGAGGAAAAGAAGTTCACGTAGTTTGAAAAATTCACAAAACAAAACCGAGCCACATATATTTAAAAATCGTTGAATGACCGAACAGTTGCCTTACCTTTTAAGGACCCGGTGGTTCCGGGTTCAAAGCTCGGCCACTGGTTTTTCCTTACCAAATTCCAACGATATAACAACAAAACAAACCGAGATCTATATATAGTAAAAGACAGTGCGCGTGCTCTAATGGTGGAAACTCTCCGCTGTCTGCGCCCAGGTCTCGGGTTCCAACCCGATTAACAACTTTTTGTTAGAACAAACTCGTGACTGCCGGCAAGAGGAATGGAAAAGAGAGCCACATGCCGCACCAGGAGGGTGCCACGTGGCGGATTCTGATTGGCCGATACCGTTGATGTGTCCACCAAATCTGGCTATCACGGGCTTCAACGGGACGTAGCACGCTAACCGCTACCGGCGTGTTCCGCCAACTCGCTGGAAGGATCAGGCTAACTTCGACGATGATCAGGTTCACTGTTTCGTGAGGTTTGGTCCTGACCGCCACGATCACTAGCGACGCGGTACTGATGATTAATGCGGTCATTACTCCTACCAAGTCCTATTCAATGACTTCGGCAGCCTAATGGTTCCACCTAAATTGGCCCATATGTTCTCATTAGCACGGGTAGATCACTGATACGATCCCAGACGGGTCCACCTTGGAAATAACTCTAAAGCTTTGACCACCATAACTTTCTACAGATGATGCCTTGGCTTCCTAATGAAACTAACACCACTGGAATCCATTCCGACGAACTTCTTCACATGACGACTTCAACCCTTTGACAACATCATTTTTCATTCTCGATGCCCCTCTCTCGATCCCAACCAAGGTTTGACCGGCTATAACTCTCAGGTAAACTAACTCTTTTTTTGCTCGCTCGAGTTGTGGTTAAATCAAGACTCTACTGAGATCTTTCCTCATATGTAGATTTGAGAGAAATGAGATTAATTTAATTTTCACTAAAAATGTCCACTGATCAAGCATTCTCTCAGACAATTCAATGCAACTTCCTAAACCAGAAACACTTAAGCAACTTATGGAAGCCAAAAATTTCTTTTAGAAACACATACTTCATCAGGAACATTGGGAGAGAGCATAAGACATACTATATGCCTTCAAAAAACATCTCTCCACTATTAATCATTCTTCTAATTCTCATCTTAATATATCATTATGAAATCAACTATGTTGACAATAATAATGCATTATATAAACATTAGCCATTATTCTTTGATAAGGCATGCCATCCAACCATGAAATTCATCACTTATTCTTTGATAAGGCATGACATCCAATCATGAACCTGATCACCAATGTTAGTCCAATCTGAATATAACAATGATAACTAGTGCCAAGTACTAACTACCTTCCAATAATCACTGTTGACATAAATGACAATCACATATTGCAATCTTTGACATGAGATACAATCAAAAAATATTTTTGAAAACAAAGATAACAACTTCCAACAATATCCTTAGTGTTGACATCAATGAAAACTATTAATGTTGACATCAATGGAAACCATTAATGTTGACATCAATGAAGACCATTAATGCTGACATTAATGACAACAATTGGAAACAATCTCCCCCTTTGGCATTGATGGCAACACACAGTACCCACTCTCCCCCTTTGACATCAAGGAAAAAGGGCCATATATGTCTGTATAAAGCAAGAACACCTGTTCTAACTTCAGGGACAATGGGAAAAAATATCTTCTATTGAGATATCCATACATTATCCCCCTTTGACCAATAGCACATATTCTTCAAGCAACAATACATTCACAACAACTTCACAACTTCTTCATGACTCCCCCTTTCTACCAACTCCCCCTGAGAGGTAGCACTCATCAATCTAGGGAAATAGATATTTCATGAATTTCTCCCCCTGGATAAATGTACCATTAATGCATCTGGTTAGAATAAGGAGGGGCAATAACCCCTAACTTCTAATGGAGATACTCAAAACTATCCTTTGAAAGTTCCTTAGTGAAAATGTATGCAATCTGGTCCTTGGTAGGAATATACTTCATGTTCTACAACCTTCTCTATTAGAAAGTGATACCATATTGAAATGTGTTTTGTTATTGAATGCATTACTAGATTCTTGGAAATGATAATGACACTTTTATTGTTACACAATATATGAATCATAATCCATTTTTACATCCTTCAAATTTTGCTTCATCCAAAGCACCTGAGTGCAACAAGATTCTATAGAAATATATTTTTCTTCTGTTGTGGACAAAGACATTGAATCTTTCTTTTACTGAACCATGATACCAATCTATCTCCCAAAAAGAATACACTTCCACTTTTACTTCTTCATTCATCAACACAACCTACCCAATCAACATCAATATAGGCACATAGAGAGAAATTTTGATCCTTTTTATACCATAGACCATAATCTAGAGTACCGTTCAAGTATGTGAAGATTATTTTCATAGAATTCTCATGAGATTGCTTAGTATTGGCTTGAAATCTAGCAAACAAACATATCACATACAGAGCAAAATTGACAAATACAAAACAACTTATGCAATTGATTTGTTCAAGAATCAGTTGGCACAAGTACCCAAATAAATGTTCTGTAGAATAGATAGGCATTGTAGCATGTTTCTATTAGAGCTTTTTAGTACACCAAATCATCTTATACATCAAGATAGCATGCACAGGACATGACTATAGATTTGTATAGACAAAAAATTGCTTCTAAAAGAATGCAAGGCATTCCAACAAACCTTCAACATATCTTCTCTTATGCTAGACAAAAAATATGTCACTAATATCTTCCACCTTAGAAGGTAGAAAGAGTTGAAAACTTGGATATGATACTTTCAAGGCTTGATCAACTTGACTTTTGAACTGCAAGTTAGAACCCTTTTCTACGGAGTGATGCAAACCAAAATATCTTGAATTTTCCCAATATAATGCACTATGGATTCCTTGGTAGACAACATGAACTTATCTTCATATGTGGTACACCAAATTAAAATGATACCAATCAGAACAAGTGTAACAACCTCTGCACACCATCATCTTCCATTCATACTAGCATAGAAAACCTACATATCAACTTGATCTGATCCAATTCTTTTTTTTATGCTAAAGTATTCACCTTTTTTTTCAAGGGGAAAAAAGGTTCTACAAGTGGAATCTCCCCTGAGATAATGCCCTATCTTAGTTTGTGTTAAAATCTTGTGCAAAGTGCATAAGAGTGGAATCATCCTTCTTCTCATAGTCTTGAGTGTGTTGTTCTTTCTAGACCTTTTTATCACCTTTCTTTTGCAGATTATGGGATTCAACCCTTTTCTAAATGGGTGAATTAGAAAAGCCACTTCTGTAATAATTTTCCTTATGTCCCATATTATTGCATTTGTAACGCACAAAGTTGTGCTTTTGAATAGGGTTGTTCCTTATCATCTTAGATCTGCACACATAGCCTTGTGACCATAATTTTTGCAAGCATGGCAATATCCATGAAATATGACAACATTATTTATTTGAGGTATGAAAGACCTTCTACCCATGTTATTATTCCTCCTTTGTCTAACTCTTTAATCAATAGCCTTATGCCCAAAAATATTTCAATAAAAATAGTAATCTTGAAAGGATTGATTGAACCTATTAGAAGCATGTTGTTTTGTTGATGGAGGACTTTTGGATCCTTTTTGCTTCTAGTCAAAATTAGATCTACCTTTGTTCTTTCCATTTTGAATATTCTTTGCATCTCAATAGGAACTCTTCTTGGAATCTTTGGTGCATAATGTTTCTTCTTTTGTTTTAGTCTTTTTATTTGGTTTGAGCTATCAGGTCTAGACTTATCTCCTTTGGAAATTTGTTCTTTTTCTCTTTTCAAAATATTCCTTAGATTCACAATTTTGTCCTCAAGCTTTAAATATTCAATAGTTTTATCATTGAGCTTGACATTCAAACAATCTTCAATTCTCTTGCATTCTTAAACCTTTAGTGTCAACTCATAGATCACACCTTTTTCCTCTTTTAATTTGATTTCACACACCTTGCCTTTTTCTGCTTAGATTTTTAGTTTTTCAATCTCTTCCTTTGACTTTGCAAGAAATATTTCATAGTTCTAATTTTTTCCCCTTACTTCATTTAGATATTCCAAAGAAGACCAAAGTTTTCCTTCAAATTCTATTCCCAATCATCTGAATTGAAGTCCCAACCTTCAAGTTCCATAGATTTTGTTAGATATGAAAATCGAATAGCAAAGATTAAAGTGTCAATCACTCTACTATTCTAAGCTAAAATCCCAATCTAAACAAGAGAGAAGAATCAATCAAAAGGAGTAAAATGAAAGCAATCAAATAACAAACTCCCCATGTTTGAAGTTGAATCACCTCCCTTGTCTCTCCTCAAACAACCTTTGCATGTTTCCCTTAGTTCGTTGTATGTGTATGCAAATACTTGCAAACAATAAGCATGAAAGTTAGAGATATGTTGTTAAATTAAAAATGGAGGAGAATACCTTCTTTTATAGAAAGCCATTTTAATGGATGGATGAGATCAAGCTTCTAGAAAGATTCTTACATCAACAGTTGAGGATGCATGCACCACATAGTAGTGGGATAGGGACATCTATAAAATGGATGGTTAAGATTAAAAAGAGACCAGAGCAATCAATGGTTGAGATTCAAAAATGAGAGAGTGGAGGGATAATGGAGGAATTAAATAATAAAATTATTTAATTCATGAGAAAGGAATCTTTGACCAAGTGGAGGATAAATAATTTATTTAAATAATTTATTTGTGGAAGGAGAAAATGGGCATTTAATTAAATCAGGGGAAATTGAGAAGAAGGATTAAATAATTAATTTAGATTAATTATTTAATAGGGAAATAATGACAAAGGATAGTTAAATAATTTCAATAATTACTTAACTATAGAAGAATGAATAATACCAATGAATAAATAAATAATTATTTAACTATAGATGAAAGGCGTAAAATTAACAATTAAATGAATGATAATTCATTTAATCATAGAGAGAGAAAATGTTACCAACACAATTAAAAAGATAATTTATTTAATTGATCAAAGGAGGATAAAGATCAAGAAATGAATTAATTAAATAATTAAAATTATTTAATTAATAGAGGAATGTGGTCAATAAGTAAATAATTTAAAATTATTTAATTATGCAGGAAAGAAGACCAAGACAATGGAAAAATGATGCTTGTAGACCAAGACATTTTTCAAACTCTACATTTTTCCCCTCTTTGACATAATGCAGTTCATCACGTTGTGTCAAAGAAATTCAGTTAAAACATGTCCCGATGAAAGCAAGGTGGACACCTTCCCCCTTGGGAGAATTTTGCAAATTTTCAAAAAAATTCAAAACATTTGAAAAATTGTTCCGATAAGACATTTTGATATTCAAAAGTTCAAAGGTGATGACATAATTGATTTTTGAGGTCATCTAGGGGGTCAAATTGAGGTTCAAAGTGGCCAAATAGTGCACCTAATACACATCCCTAGTGCAAAACCTATTTTTTTGTCTATAAAAATGACCTTGATTAAGAAAATTACTCATTTGTGCATTCCAATTTTAGAAAGTTTAGGATCTCTAGGAAAGAGAAGTTGAGAAGATGTCATTGGTTCCACACTCCGCACATCAAGGATATTGCATCTGTACCTTCCACCAACCTGATGGAGCGCTAGACCTGGTAAGTACTCCAAACCCGCCTTGTGTTTTTTTTTTCATTTTTGGGCATTTAGTGGTAGGAAAAATTTAGCATGCAATTGCGTTGTAGGGTGTTCAATGCAATTGCATGCATGAATGAAACAAGTGATTGCGGTTCACCGAAATCACATCATCATGATGCAATTGTTAGGTCATAGGGGGAGGGCGATTGTGGTGCAGCACATCTAAAAGGGTGTGCCACATTTGATTTCTAAATTACAAATGTGACCAGGAATGACACAATCAACATAAAGCACCGCAAGTGTAGGGGGGAATGACACATGTATTAAAAAATGACACAACTGATAAGAGGTTGACCACAAAAAACCCCGATAATGCATTAGTTGAGGTGTATGAAATAATTGCAGTTGCATGACACATGCACAAGAACAGTGGCATGAATGAATTCTACAATGCAATTGTCAAGAAGAATGTTGCAATTGACTGATGAAATTTTTTCCCTAATTTAGGATAAAATGATTTGTTCAATTTAGGTCCAATAGGTTAAATGAAGACTTTAAATTAACATGATGAATTTTGCATTTACATTAAGTTGTACTTCCCCCTATCTATACTCAGGAGTCACAACCAGTGACATTTCAACTTTGAGATTAGTTGTCAGATGGTGAGAGGTGCATGTTGCTAGACCTAGGGTTGTTCTACGCTACATATATGCCCATTATCAGGGAAAAAAGAGGGATGTTGACAACACTTGCAGACCAATCACGCTCTGAGACTTTCACTTTTCATTTATTGACCGGGGAGGCCACTGTGACCCTGGAGGACATGTATAGGATATTATGATTGTCGATACATGAAGAGCGAGTGTGATATGATCCCGTTCGAGGATTGCAAGTGATTTATGACCATTATGAGTATGAGGATGAGTTAGAGCTTGGTATACAAGAGTACAGGATTAGGTGGGAGACCCTAGTAGAGACATATGATAGATTTGACTGCATTCTATGCACATTGATTGACGGTGTCTTGATTCACAATTGAAGGGGACATGGGTTTCTAGTAGGTTGGGGAGAGGTGTTGGCCAGGATGATGCAGGATGAGACAGTCTATGCCTGGGGGACATGTTTGTTGGGTATGATTTACTTTCAACTATATGACATTGCATATCGAGGTGGTCAGGGCATGAGATGTGGTGTGACATTACTAATGGTATGGGCATGGGAGCACATAGTAGTGTTTCGACCAACAGTGGGACAACAATTGGGAGCTAGTACTCTTTATGCATATCTATATGGTGGTGTAGTGACTCAGACCCATGTAGGTGATACAGGATATTGGAGACATGACATTGATACATTGGTGAACTTTTTCTAGGACCATATAGAGATTGCTAGTAGTGGGATAACAAGGATGAGCATTTACCATGGTGCCGACAACCCAGATACCTGATTGGTTAAACCGTGCAGTCCTAGCACATCATTGAGATGTAATTTACAGAGCAATTTAGATGATATTTTGGGGAGAGGAAGGGTGCACTAGCAAGGACAACAAAGTTTGTGTGTTCCTCACGAGAGGTGCATCTATGGGGATAGGTGATACCGATGACTAGAGCTGAGGAGGAGACCGATGCATTATAGCCAATGTAGTGGGGATGGAGAGGGGGTGCAACAGATCCTAGCATGAATCCAAAGTATGATTCATAGTGGTTTACCCATAGGCCATCTCCATATACTAATCCATATTTTCCATCGATTGTAGAGCACAAAGGTAGGGGCTCACAAGGCCGGAGGGGTGACAGGGGAAGGAGGGGCAAAGGGCAAGGATATGGAGGATGTAGAGATGGGGGAGATGATGGAGGGGATGGTCAGGGAGGTCAAGGAGGAGACCGAGGAAGGATCAGGAGGGACAGGAGATGACGGGTGGTGAGGCCTTTGCCATTGATCCACGAGGAGGGTGAGGAGGAGAAACCAAAGGTTAGGGTGGTGGGAGAGATGGTGGTGGAGGAGGGAGAGCAGTATGTAGAGATATTGGACCTGGAGGTAGGACACTAGGATGCCAAGATGATGGAGGTTGAGGTAGAGGAGGAGAATGTGGAGGAGAGGTGGGAGGAGGAGCATGTAGAGGATCTGGTGATGGGAGAAGCTGAGTCCTCCAAAAGAGGATTGTGGTGGGAGTAGATGTAGAGGAAGGTTTGGAGGAGGTAGTGGTCAGAGCTGATGATGGGACAATGGATAAGAAAATATCCACCCTTCAGGATTGAGTACATTCCTTAGAGGCAGAGGTGGGGACATTGAGACCAGAGCAAGATGGCCTAAAGACTGAGAGACACTCTACAAATAAAGAGAGACCTAGTAGTGATCAACCGATAGTAGAAAGACTAGCAGATGTTGGATTTTATGGATAGTTATAGTGGGTCAGTGGTGGATGTGGCTCAAGAGTTGGTTAGATTGAGCATGAGATTATAGTATTACAAGGATTTGTATGAGAGAGCAATGCCACCTGAGAGGAGAGAGTTGAGTTTTACTGAGGTTCAGAGTCAATCACAAGGTAGGTCATAGAGCAGATCCCATAGCCGACATTCCCATAGTAGATCACAAAGTGGTGAGGCATCAGGTCTGAGATGGTCCACTCCATATGATAGACCATCAACATTAGAGCATAGGTCTCTAGGTTCACCATGATGAGAGGATAGGCAAGCATCAGGGTCAGAGGAGTAGGACATCTCAGGCTAGGACTCATTTTGACACTATGTATTATGACACTATATTTTGATCATCGAGCCTGTGAGCTCCATTTTGTGATATATGATACATCTTGACATTGTACTATGACACATTTTGAGTGATATATGATATGATTTTTGGCAGCGATTTATGATATGTAGTCTTATGATTATTTTATGCTTTTATGATGTTTGTGGATGTATTCTATATGATCATGTGATGGTTCGATATGATTATGCATTTATAATTTTGTTTATGCATCTTATATGATTATGCAATGATATGTTAATGCAGTGCAAATGACCTAATTTTATGATGTGGTGTGATACAATGCAATTAATATTATGTAATATGATGCCTATGGATTATGCATGTAATATTTAGAAATGCCTAATGTAAATGCAAAATATGATGTATGATTTGATTATGATTATGCAATATGTATAAAAAATTTCAATGCGATGTATATGAAACATGCTAAATGAAAATGGACCATGATCACAATGTAAAATGCAACATCATGTTTAATATGTTATGATGCTATGAAATGATAATGCACTCTATGTTTGTTTTGTATTTTCTCATGCAAATATATGTGGCTTATGATGATGTCTATGGTGATAATGCTTTATATAATGTTCCTAACTTGATCATGTATGCAAGGTATTTTTGTGTGTCATACGACACTGTCAAGATTTAGATAGAAGTGTAAGAGAGGGGGACCAATCACATTCAAGGCTTTAGGTCATAGAGAGCCAAGAGCGGAAGGATTCCCTAACTTACCTCAGCTTAAAGGATGTTTTGGAAATGAGGGACAAGAATGATGAGGACTATAAGGTCCTTCACTCACTTTGTAGACCCACGATTTGAGATGGGGCTAGGTGAGCTAGTTTTTGGTTTCGACATTGTACCTTAGGAAGCTCTCTGCTTGAGGAGGAAAGTGCAGTTCTAGGATGATAGTGCAGTGCGCTGGCATCTCTCAGATGCGTTGGCATCCATACAATCAGAGGACTGAAAGTACAATGAGAACTACCATAAAATGAGTTGATAGCCTAGTTAATCACTTCCAAAGGGACAAAACAAAGCTATGAAGTAGGAAAGATATGAATGAATATGATAAAGTAAATATACAAGAGTGAGGGTTGCAAGAATGATCTCACAAAGGTATTCATTTGCCAGCTAGCTCCAATAAGCATGTCCACCTACACATAAAGAAGGGGGAAATTGTTAGGGTTGCATAGGGTCCTGCCTCAGCCAAACCCCCATTTTGGTGTTTCCACCTCCATAGATAGCCAAGATAGCGATAATGGAGAAATATATGATAAAGAATGAAATGAAGTAAAGAACAAAAAAGCACTACAAAACAATAAGGTGCTACCCAACCAAATTGTAGAGGAGGAGTAGAAAGCTTACCACCTCCACCAAGAGGTCACTAGCTAATGGAGGAGAAAATGAGAGGACTCAAGCCTCTGCTACAATGGTGTTTGTTCCACACTTTCTCTACGGAGTTGATGGAGTGTTGTTGTTGCTGCTATGGAGTGCCAAAGTGCTGCTGAAAGTGCTTGAGAATGCAAGAGGAGTTGTGTAGAATGCTTAGATAATGGCTTGGAGAGATGAATTGAATGCTTAGAAGATCAAGTTGAGTGCTTAGAGGGATGAAATGAAGGAATGAAGAGTGAATTTGAGGGAGATAATGAAAAAAATGACCATATTCAGGTCGGTTGGTCGAAGAGGGCATTACAAATTGAACTCCAATGGGAAGTGTAATGCCTTTGCAGGCTTCAGAGGTAAGAATATTCCAAGGACATAAGCACACCACATAGATATCTGCATGTTGTGTGGGTGTCCCTGACAGTTATTCCTCTGCCAACACAGAAAATGAACGCCAAGTGAAATGAAGGCAGTGGGCTTATGTAGAGTTTAGCCTTCAAATTTGGTTTTCTAAAGTGAGGAAGGGTAAAAGGGGAATTTTCATAAGGGGTGCAAATTTGCTCCTATACATTTTCCCCCCAATTTAGTGAGTATGAATACTGATGAGTGCTTCGGTAAAGTAGATCGAAGAAGTGGTAGAGTCAGAAATGTATACCTGAACTGTCGAGGAAGTAGACCGCAATATGGAGAACTCGAGAGTCCAGGACAAGGAAAGCACTTCATAGCTCTGCAGAACTATGAAACTGAAGAATGAAAGCGTCTTACAAGCACTAGACCTGGAAGGAGGTAACCCCCAAGATTTCTCACATGAAGGAAGCCCCAAGAAGTAAGTGCCTCACAGGCCTATAGACCTATAAGGAAGGTGTCCTCTAAGATCTCTCAC
The DNA here is from genome assembly GCA_007258455.2 of Sequoia sempervirens. NCBI lineage: Eukaryota > Viridiplantae > Streptophyta > Pinopsida > Cupressales > Cupressaceae > Sequoia > Sequoia sempervirens. The sequence continues at coordinate 66,539 of VDFB02002541.1, read as the reverse complement.
ATGAAGGATACCCAAAGAAAAGTGCCTTACAGACCTGCAGACCTACAAGGAGGTGTCCCCCAAGATCTATCACATGGAAGAGGCTGAGAAAGTGCCTTACAGACCCATAGACTTGCAAGGTATCCTTCAAGATCTCTCACATGAAGGAAACCCAAAGAAAAGTTCCCTATAGACTTGTAGCCTATAGGGGAGCTACCCCCAATATCTCTTGCATGGAGGAAGCTCAAAGGAAGCACCCTATAGGCCCCTGGACTTGTAGGGAGGTATCCCCCAAGAGATCTCACATGGAGGAAACCCAGGAAAGTTCCCTATAGACCCACAGACCTTTTCATTGAGGAAGCTCAAAGGAAGCACCCTATAGGCCCGTAGACCTACAAGGAGGTATCCCCCAAGATCTCTCTCATGGAGGAAACCCAAGAAAGTAGACTCCACAAAGTAAAAAAGTGGCTTCACAGGAGCACTTGTAAAGCAACATGTTTACTCGTAGATAGAACATGTCAAAAAGTGGCCATGCAGGAAAGTAAGCGGATAGTCATGCAGACTATCAACAAGTTCGAAAGCTTTCAAAGGGGTCCCTTAGGAACTTGGCGTGAAGAAGGGGGTCCACTCAAGGGACACACTACTTGAAATATAAAAAAAATGTTTTGTTCTTGAATCGATCCATCATCAAGGAATCCTTTTGAAAGATGTTCACTTCACCAAGGAATTCAGAAGGAAGAATATGCCCCCACGTGAGGGGAAGATCAAAGTTGTTCCCACTTCGGTGGAAGGGTCTCCAATTCTTTCTTTGCAAACCCATGATAAAGAAAACATGTTCTGTTAGGGTTTCAAGTCGAGAATGTGATTCTTGAGAAGAAGTTTGTGAAGATTCTCGAGAAAAGATTCATTGGCAACGAATACATTTTTTGAAAATCAAAATGTTGTAAAAGTGGTGTTGTCACACACGAGAGGGACAATTCAAGCAAAGAAGAGAGAAAGATAAACTAAAAGCAAAAGAGAAAAGAAAAACATGGACAAAGGGCATAGGGGTAGCCTGATATCTCAGGGTTAGAAATGCTCATAAATATATATATATATATATATATATATATATATATGTATAGTAGTAGTATATAAAATGAACTGTCATCTACCCCCTACTATATCATACCATGTGAATAATGTACAAGAAGAAAATGTAGAAAATAAAAAATTGGGTCAACATGGAAGGGAAGCCTAATGCCCCCAACGCTTTTCATCATCCCCATTTTATCAAAAATCAAGTCACAAACATGGAAGAATGATGATACAAATAGAAAAAGGTTTACGACACAAAAAATACACCTATATCCAAGCACCAACAAGGGTGACGAGGGTCATCCAGGCACACATAGCATGATCACAGGGGAACACATCACAACACACACACACACACGTCTAATCTAAAGATAAAGAAGGGGCTTCCCCCTACCATTGATCAACCAAGAGGTCATCCGCTTCCCACTCTAGATCATCATAGGGGGAAGGAGGATGAACTTGCAGTGGTGGAATGTTAAGAGGAGGAGTGTTCAACCCTCATGCAATAAGGGCTAAGGAAGAGGACACTATAGGGTCCTCTCCACCAAGCTCTTGTGGAGCCAAGGTCAGCGATTTCATGAAGATCTCTGACAAGGACATAACCTAATCCAAAGAGTTAAACATGCACTTCATAGGAGTTCCATGTTTTACCTCAACAAATGGAAAGGGTTGTGCTCGAGATCCACCGCTAGGCTCACCGAGTGATAGCAGTGACGAACTCAGGAGAAGCCGGGACTGGTTCCAGCACTAGGACATAACAAGATAGCATGATACCACCTTTTGAATAAGGTGGACTCCTCTTACATCCTCTATTGCTTGAAGGACCACTCTCTACCTTTTTCTTTATCAGAGGATGTGAACTCCCCACAAACGAGGCAAGAAGTGCGGAGGAAGAAGAGGAGAGAGAACCACAATAGATACGATTGAAGTGTTCATCATATCTATGGGTTTTGAGAAAGGCAAGACATCTAGGAGGGAAATCAAGAGAGGTGGCTCCACCGAAGAAGTGATGAAAACCTACACCTTCTTAGGGTTAGGTGCATTCATACTCGTAACAGAATCCAAAAGCGATACAAAGCTGATTTGAATGGAAGCAAAGGGGAGGAGAGAGGAGGACATGATAGGAGGCCTTGATACAAGGGCGGTCGTCTCCTCTTCCTTCCTCTATAAGGTGGCCTGATAGGCCATGAGAGCCTTTCATCAACAATTGCACTCACGCACAAGGCAGTTTCTGCGACTCTTTGAACTATAGGCCGGAGGCTGCGAAGGAACAAAAGGCTCCTACTTAGCCATGGGAGTGTCCATTACAACCTGGTGGAGGAACAAACTCCTGAATAGGAGCAAGAGGAGCAGGTTGAGAAGTAGCAAGTGGAGTCAGCCTAAGCGCCTCAGTAGTGGGCCTCTTCCCATTCACTACTTTGGGAGGAGGAGCAGTAGGAGGCCACATAGGTCGAGACAAAGAGGACTCTCCATTGGGGCCTTTTTCTCTACCATTTAGGTAGTACCAAGGTCGAGGCGGTTTAGTAGGGAGGTCTGATATCTTGATCTTGGGCCTATGCCAAGGAGGGATCATTAGACTTAATGGGTAAAAGGTAGGCTTGCTCATCCAATACTCCTCCCAAGAGAGGGGAGTAGACGAGTCATCCTAAGGGGAGGAAATCTTCTCCTTCCCTTTTTAAGAAGGGGACGCAACCAGTTGTTGTGCTACAAGAGGAGTCAATTTTGGCTATCCTTTGTCACGGTCTTATACTTCACATAATTTTTGTAAAGCAAGTCTATTCTTGGAGGAAGTGGACCAACCAGGGTGGGCCAAAAGTAGTCTAGCGAGTATCCCCCATGGGACACTAGAGGCTAGTATCCAGTGTCATGCACTACATGCACAACACCTTTATGGGAGAACTTCAAACATTTATGAAAGGCGATTCCATTCATGGAATCTAGCCAAGGTATGCCCAGCTTCATCTTGAACAAATCTGACTCCAGAATGACATCGAAAACCATGTCAACAATCCTAGGTCCAACTAGGATGGACAAAGTTATCGAACCATATGGTTTCAAACAAATACCATGTGTGCAGATGGTAGACTTCATTTCTTCATATTCTTTTTTATGTAAAGAATTAAGCCACAACATCTCTTTTGTAATAACATTCACTCGAATTGCGGGGTCTACTAAGACTCCTGTCACAATGTTACCATTGAGGCGAGTAGGAATGTAGAGGGGAGAGGGCTTGTTATTTAAGGGTAGGTCATGCAAAGTGAATGTCACATCGAGGGAACCGGGTGCAAGTTTTGCAGTAGAAGTAATCATGACCATGTTAACATAGGCCTTGAGCTGAGTGATAGAATTAGTGGAATCGACAATCATGTTAATAGAATGTGACAGAAATAGGTTCGTGTATATCTGCAATTCACTATTTGATTTCACCACTGATTTATTTGTATTCTATTTACTTCCATTGAGACAAATAGTACCATCCTCGATGTGGTCCTATATTTGATGATGCAGGTGCATGCAATGTTTGGTATCATGTCCAATAAACTTGATGGTACTGTCAGTAGGTACTTGCATCATACCAATTAGGGTAAGGTTCCTTAAGAGGTTTAGGGTTTGGAAAGGCTATGATCTTATCCTTCAACAACTTTTGCAAGATGGAAGAATAAGATTCTGATAACTTTGTGAACTTTCAATTGTGTCTAAGGCCATTGTCATCTGTAGTGGCTACTACATTCGCAATGGCTTTATCTTTCCCAGAGATCGACACGATAAACTTTCCTTCAGAACGAGAGCACGAAGAGGGTCCCCCAAACTGAACCATCATCTATTGGTACTCTCATAGGTCTGCACACAAATACGTGAAAGAAGGGTATTTCATAAGGGAAAATGTCTCCTACCAAGGCCTTCGCATGTTCCCTATGAATACCTTCTACATGTCAGAATCAGGCAACGGATACAAGATTTGTGAGAAAACCGCTTGATACCGTACTATGAAATCAATAATATTTTTGTTATCACCTTGTTTGCATTGAATGAGATCCAAAAATGTCATCTTCATCCCGATATTAACTTGAAATTATCATAGAAATTGGTTTACAAGTTGTTAAAATGAGAAAATGGAATTATTGGGCAAGGAACAGTACCACTCGAGTGTCGTATCCTTGAGAGATCAAGGGAATAGTTTGGCCATCAATGCATTGTGATGGAAGAAATCTATGCACAAGGCATTAAAGGTGGACACATGTGCTTGTGGGTCCCATTTTCTATTGTATTTCTCAAATTTAGGAATCTCCATTCCCTGAGGGAAGGGAGTGTTCAAAATAGAGACTGACTATAGGCTATGCTGGAAGAAGGGTTGGAAGATAGGCTGGGTAGAGGCTTGGGAGAGACTCGCAACTGGCTCTACATCTTACCCATATTCTAAAGAAGAGTGTTTAGAATAGGGCCATTAGAAGATAGAGGGTAAGATGAACCTCCTCTAGAATTGCCACCAGAGCCACCACTTGAACCCCCAGTGTGACCACTATTGGAACCACCACTAGAGCCACCACCACCAGTAGGGCCTCCACCAGAGCCACCTCCACTTCCAAAGCCACCACCATGACCTCCATTGGAACCACTTCCACCAACACCACCTCCACTACCGAAGCCACTTCCACTACCAAAGCCCCCACTGCTCATCCCGCTGAAAATTCCACCACTAGAGGTGACAGGAGGAGTGAAGGTAAAACCCAAGGGGATCTTGTTCACTTTGACAATTTCAGGTCCCTCAGAGGCAGAGGGGATGTTGAGTGAGGGTACGATATCGATCATGAATAGAGACATAGGAGGCATTGAAAGTCCTAGCTGTCTCTCATGATCTTCAAAAGTGACTCCTCGTATAATATTAGGATTGCTTGGAGGAGCACATGCATCAGTTAGACTAGAGAGACTAGGCAAGAGTTATATGCCTATTTGGTCTTTTGCCACCATATACTTTAGTTCATTGAAAACCAAGACAACCCTAGCCAACTTCGGGTCTCTTTCCAAGTGATGTTCCAAGTCACCTAACCCTTTACTAAGGGCGCATACATATTCTATAGAAATGAGAATAGCCTCATGCTCATCTATCAACGATGGTGTAGGAGACGTAGGAGGAGTGGGGACATGTCAGTCTCATCAGAAAACTTGACCTCACCCCTTGACAGCTTCTCCTGCTTGGCTAGACCAATGGTGGGACAAGAGAAAAGGCCTGTAGAGAAACCAGTAGTGACCTTTGTCCTTTCCATCAAAAGGTGTTGTATATTTCTCCCAACAATATACCCAGAGGTTATGGACTGAGTTGTGATGCTTATAAACTTTCACAACACTCAAGAGCACAACAATCACAAGATAAAAGAGGAAAGCCTCAACACCAATAGATGAATAGACGTTGGTTCACGTTGGGTTCACCAAAAATGTACAAGAGGGGGACCAACCATGTTCAAGGCTCTAGGTCATGGAGAGCCAAGAGCGGAAGGCTGCCCTAACTTACCTCAGCTTAAAGGATGTTTTGGAAATGAGGAACGAGAATGATGAGGACTATAAAGTCCTTCAATCACTCAACAGACTCAAGATTTGAGATGGGGCTAGGCGAGCCTATTTTTGGGTTCAACACTATACCTCAATAAGATCTCTTCCTGAGGACAAAAGTGCAGTTCCGAGACGACAGTGTAGCATGCTAGCATCTGTATGACCAAAGGACTAAAAGTACAATGAGAACTTCCAAAAAATGAGTTGAAAGTCTAGCTAATCACTTACAAAGGGCCAAAACAAAGCTATGAAGTGGGCAAGATATGAAAGAATATGATAAAGTAAATATACAAGAGTGAAGGTGGAAAGAATGATCTCATAAATGTACTCATTCACCAACTAGCTCCAATAAGCACATCCACCTACACACAAAGAAGGGGGAAATTTTTGGGGTTGTATAGGGTCCTGCCTCATTCAGACCCCCATTTTGGTGTTTCCACCTCCACATATAGCCAAGATAGCGATAATGGAGAAATATATGATAAAGAAGGAAATGAAGTAAAGAACACAAAAGCACTACAAAATAGTAATGTGCTACCCAACCAAATCGTAGAGGAGAGGATCAGTAGAAATCTTACCACCTCCACCAAGAGCTCACTAGCTAATGGAGGAGAAAATGAGAGGACTCAAGCCTATGTTGCAATGGTGTTTGTTCCACACTTGCTCTATGGAGTTGATGGAGTGTTGTTGTTGCTACTATGGAGTGCCAAAATGCTACTAAAAGTGCTTGAGAATGCAAGAGGAGTTGTATAGAATGCTTAGAAAATGGATTGGAGAGATGAACTGAATGCTTAGAAGATCAAGTTGAGTGCTTAGAGGGATGAAATGAAGGAATGAAGAGTGAATTTGAAGGAGAGAATGAAGAAAATGGCCATATTCGGGTCGGTTGGTCGAAGAGGGCATTACAAATTGACCTCCAATGGGAAATGTAATGCCTCTGCAAGCTTCAAACGCAGGAATCTGCCAGGGATGTAAGCGCACTGCGTGGGTGTCCCCGACAGTTATTCCTCTTCCGACGCACAAAATAGACACCAATTGGAACAAAGGAAACAAGCTTATGTGGAATTCAACCTTTGAATTTGGTTTTCTAAAGTGAGGAAGGGTAAAAGGGGAATTTGCATAAGGGATGCAAATTCGCTCCTATACAAGAAGAAATGTTAGCGCGAAAGAGATAGATTATTGATATGTGGTGATTAATCATGCAAATATTGTACACTTGTAATGTATCCTTTTTGGGGTTTAGGGGTATAGCCCCCAATTTTTTTTCTTGTTAACACGTCAAGGTTTTCCTGCTGACATGAAAAATGAAAAAAAAAACTTTGTAAAACCCTAATTCTGGAATGTAAGTTGGGATGTAAGTTGTGGTGTGTGTAATTTGTGAGATTGTAATCTATTTTGCACTGGATGATAAAATCATTAGGTAGCTAAGTTTTTGTGGATGTAGCCCATATTGAGTAAACCACATTAAATTTTTGTGTTGATCTCTTTTGTGTTATTCTTCATTGTTATTTCTAGGTTATTTAATCTGAATATAATTATTAATGTTTATTGCTCCAATCCACATGAACCCTAACAATTGGTATCAGAGCCGCGTGTATTTTGGTTGATTGGAAGAAAACCTCTAGATTTAAGTGGGAGCAATGGAAGAATGAAAATTCAAGATTGAGAAGTTCAATGGCTAGAATTATCAATTATGGAAGATGTAGATGGAAGATTATTTTTATCAAAAGGATCTATGGTGTCCATTGCAAGGAAAAGCAAAGAAATATGCAACGATATCCAATGAAGAATGAAAGATTCTAGATAGAAATGCACTATGAACCATTCGGTTGTGCTTGGCACCATTTGTGGCATTCAATATATCAGAAGAAAAGACAACAAAGGCTCTAATGGAAGCTTTGGATAAATTATATGAAAAAACCTCATCCTGAATAAAGGTATTTCTCATGAAGCATTTGTTTAATCTAAAAATGATTGAAGGTGGATCTATGATAGATCATTTAAATGAATTTAATACGATTACTAGTTAGTTAACTTCTGTAAAAGTGAATTTTGATGAAGAGGCGAGGGCTCTCTTGGTTTTATGTTCTTTGCCAGAAAGTTGGAATAGCTTGGTAATGGCTGTAACTTTGTCTCTGGTTCAAATACATTGAAATTTGATGATGTTTTTGGTGTTATCCTTAGCAAGGAAATGTGAAGGAAAAACACAGGTGAGACTTCAACATCGGGTAATGCTTTGAATGTAGAGAATAGGGGAAGAAAAGGAGAGGAAAAATCTAAATCAAGAGGAAAAAATGATTGTTGGCACTGTGGAAAGCCAAAACACTTGAAGAAGGTTGTTGGTCTCAAAAAGGAAAACAAGGAGATGGACAACATGATAACAGTAAGGAAGCTAATGTTACAAGTAATAAACGGCAAGATTCTTTAATTTTGTGTTTAGATAATGTTAATGATTCCTGGGTAATAGATTCACGGGCTTCATTTCATGCCACACCCCATAGGAAATATTTTATAGATTATGTTCAAGGTTATTTTGGAAAAATATATTTGGGTGATGATGAAACCTATCAGATTGTTGGAAAAGGAAAGATAAAAATCAAGTTGCAGAATGGAAATGAATGGTTGCTTCAGGAGGTAAGGCATGTTCCAAATTTGAGAAGAAAATTAATTTCTGCAGGATAACTGGGTAGTGAAGTTTGCATAGTTACCTTTATAGACAAAGTATGGAAGGTCATTAAAGGTGTGTTAGTAGTATCTAAATGTGAAAAGTTAGGCACATTGTATTTGTGTACTGGCAATACTTATTCTACCTTAGCTACTATATAAATAGTTGCTACTAAGACAATTAGAGCACTTGTTGTAGGGATAGAAACAGAATTGTGGAACCATAGACTTGGGCACATGAGTGAGAAAGGGATGAAGATCCTTCACTCCAGAAAGTTTCTACAAGGTCTAAAGAAAATTGACTTGGAGTTCTGCAAAAATTGTGTTTATAGAAAATAGAAAAAAGTTCGATTTCTCAAAGTTGGTAAAGAGAAGAAGAGTGAGAAATTAGAGATTGTGCATTCAGATGTATGGGGACCAACTCAAGTATCTTCTCTTGGTGTCTCTTATTATTATGTTACTTTTATTAATGATGCAACTAGGAAAACATGGGTGTATTTCCTAAAACAAAAATTAGAAGTATTTGAAACTTTTAAAAAGTGGAAAGCTTTGATTGAGAATGAGATAGGAAAAAATTTGAAGTGTCTTCGACCTGATAATGGAGGTGAGTATTGTAGGAGATAATTTGAAAATTATTGGTCATATGGAATATGTAGGCAAAAAATGGTTTTTGGAACCCCACAAGAAAATGGTGTGTTTGAGAGGATGAATAGGACCATTATGGAGCATGCAAGGAGCATGAGATTGGATGTTGGACTACCCTTACAGTTTTGGGCAGATGGTTTACATACTATTGTTTATTTAATAAATAGAGGACCTTCAAATAATTTGAATGGTGGCATTCTAGAGGAGGCATGAATGGGTAAAAAAATAAACTATTCATTTCTGAAAACTTTTGGTTGTGAAGCTTTTGTCCATGTTGATATAGAAAATAGAACCAAGCTTGAGGCTAAGTCTAAAACATGTACCTTCATTAGATATGGAGTAGATGAATTTGGATATCAGTTATGGGATTACAAAAATCATAAAATCATTGGGAGTATAGATGTTATATTCAATGAGAATGTTATGTATAAGGATTAGCTATAGGAAAAGAAGCATGAACGGGCCAAAACTAAATATGTGGTGCTAGATGAGATTCTAGAAAATAAAATGCCAGTGGTCCTTGATGCTTAGCAACAAGTTATCCCACAGACTCCTGCAAGTGTTAGACATTCTACAAGGATAACTAGACCTTCAGAAATATTTTCTCCATCATTATATTCTATATTATTAACTGATTCTAGTGAACCTGAAGGTTATGAAGAAGCAATGCAAGTAGATACCAAAAAGCAGTGGGAGCTAGGCATGAAAGAGGAAATGGATTCCTTGCTACATAATAAGACTTGGGACTTAGTCCAATTTCCTACAGGTAAAAGAGCATTACCAAATAAATGGGTTTTTAGGTTGAAGGAAGAAGATGGAGGCAAGAAAAGATATAAGGCCAGACTCGTTGTAAAAAGTTTTGCACAAAAAAGGGTATGATTTTGATGAAATATTTTCTCCAGTTATAAAGATGACTTCTATTAGAACTATTCTAAGTCTTGTGGTTGTGGAAGACTTGCATCTTGAACAGCTAGATGTGAAAACAACATTTCTCCATGGGGATTTGGAAGAGGAAATATACATGCAGCAACCACAAGGATATGAGGTCAAGGGTAAGGAGGAATTTTTGTGTAGGTTAAGGAAGAGTTTGTATGGCCTAAAGCAAGCACCTTGACAATGGTATTTGAAATTTGACATTTTTATGGCTGAAAAAAGTTAAAAAAGATGTCATTCTAATTATTATGTTTATTTTAAGAAATTGGATAATGTCAACTATATTATCTTGTTGCTTTATGTTGATGACATGCTTATTTTCGGGTCTAACATGTAGCATATTAATGAAATTAAGCAGTAATTAGAAAATTCATTTGCTATGAAGGACTTGGGTGCAACAAAAAAAATCCTTAGTATGAGCATCACACAAGACAGGACAAACAAAAAATTATTTTTGTCTCAAAGTGAGTATGTAGAGAAGGTGTTGAAAAGTTTTAACATAAAGAATGCAAAAGTAGTTAGTACACCTTTTCCTAGTTATTTTAAGTTGACTAAGGAGATGTGTCCAAAGAAACAAGAGGAGGAAGAAAAAATGTCTAAGATACCATATGCATCAGTAGTTGGTCACTTGATGTATGCAATGGTATGCACAAGGCCAGATATTGCACATGTAGTGGGAGTTGTGAGTAGGTATATGAGAAATCTAGGAATGGAACATTGGAATGTGGTAAAATGGATTCTCTAATATTTGAGAGGCACTACTTCAAAAAAACTATGTTTTGGAGGAAAAAATTTTGCTCTAAAAGGATATGTTGACTCTGATCTGGTAGGTGATATTGATAGTAGGAGGAATACTACAGGGTATGTTTTTACTATAGGATGTATTACAGTCATTTGGATTTCAAGAATAAAAAAGTTTATTGTGATTTCAACCACTGAAGTTGAGTATGTTGCTGCTATAGAAGCTAGCAAGGAGATGATTTGGTTACAACGTTTTCTAGAGCGATTGGGAAAACAACAAGAAGATAGCCCTTTGTACACTAATAGCCAGAGTATCATTCATCTTGCTAAGAACTCAGCCTTGCATTCAAAAACTAAGCACATACAACTCAGATACCACTTCATCTGATAAATTTTGGAGGATGGGCAATTGAAGCTGGAGAAAATTCACACAAGTGAGAATCATGCAGATATTTTCAGAAAGGCGGTTACATAGGAGAAATTGATTTCCTCATTAGTTTTCATTGGACTTCATGACTGATAATGGTGGACATAAGAAACCAGCCAAACCTATAATTTCGTGGGAGCTGCAAGTGTAGCAGTGTAGTCCAGGATTAGTCTCCAAGTGGTATATTGTTTGGTGTGGAGCCTGATCAGTCTCTAAATCGATAGCAGGGGTTTGTGTGTGCAACCCCTGAATTATTTTGTCTCATTAACATGTTAAATGAAAAAATGACTTTGTAAAACCCTAATCTTGGAAGCTTCCAAAAAACTTGTTATAAGTAGTTGGGATGTAAGTTGTAGTGTGTTTAATTTGTGAGATTGTAATATGTTTTGCATTGGATAATAAAATCGTTGGGTGGCTAAGTTTATGTGGATGTAGCCCATATTGGGTGAACCACGCTAAATTTATGTGTTGATCTCTTTTGTTTTATTCTTATTTATTATTTTTGGGTTATTTAATATGCATACAATTCTTAGTATTTATTGTTCCAATCTTCTTGAACCCTAAGATAGATGTTAGCATGGAGAGTGGAAAATGGAGAAGGTGCGAAGTCAAATGGGAAATGACAAAGGATGAACATTCATGCTTTTATGTTTATCATCATTGGGTTTAAAAACTATCACTAATGGAGCACAAACACCATGGTATGACATAGAACAATATGTGCAAGGTTACCATTTGTGAGAGACAGGAAATCGAAAGACAAAGTCAAAAGACAAGGAGTGCCTTGACTCATACTCTTTTTTCCTAGACAAACTATAGACATCAAGCAAAGAAAAGATATCATGATCCATCCTCGCCCCTCTAAATCCTTGACAAGACATCCTTGAGGTAGCTAGTAGCATGAACAAAAACCAATAAAAAAGATAAGACAAACTCAGACCAACAAAGTGTTTGCCAGAGAGATAAAGTTTAAGGATAAGATTGATATGATTGATTAGGTTGGTTTTAGGAAAGACACATCTTGATTAATGCAATTGACTGACATGATTGATTGATTTATTGTTTGATCGAAATTGATTGATTGATAGATTGAAAAGGTTGATTAATTGATGTGACTGATTATGCATGGTTTTAGGAAAGACATCCTTTTTAAGGCAAGTGGAATTGGCCAAGATGACAAGATTGATTGACCAAGTGACCAACTTGAGTTGATTTGATAAGGTTTGATTGATATGATTGATCGATGTGATGACACCTAGTTTCAAGAAAGACACATCCTATTTAAGGAAAAGAACATATCTGATAAAGATGATCGATTGATCATTTTGATGAACACCTAATTTTAGGAAAGACATATCCTATTTAAGGTGAATGACAAGGTTGACCAAAGATAGTGTCTAATCTCAAGAAGGACACATCCTGATAGAAGACAAGTGACAAGATCAAATGAGACAATGACATAATGCCCCATTTAGACATAAGACTAATGATGATGATTAGGAAATTGATTGAGTGAAGATTAAAGACTTGTTGGATATGTTTGTCTTTTGATTAAGGATTGAGTTTTGAATAATGATTGCTCGAGGTTAAGGAACAAGACCAGGCTCAACAAACCCTAAAGGACTAACCTAGGGCTTCGAGGGCTCATCAATTGATGGTCTTGCCTACGTTGTACATGTAGAGACCTCGTAGTTCAATTGATGCAAACTAAAATTGAAATGACTCACAAAACCCTAAGGACAAACCTAATGTCTCCAGGGCTCATCGAGTGATGGCCTTGCCTACATAGCAATGCACAAAGACAATGTAGTTCAACCAAACTAACACAGACTGAATCTAACTCTGATTCTTTTTTTGGAATTTGGGAGATTTTTTTTTTTTTGGATTTTGATGTTTTATGATGTTTTTTGGATTTTGATGATTTTATTATTTTTTTGGATTTTGATATTTTATGATTTTTTTTGGAGTTTGATGATTTTATGATTTTGTTTTTGGATTTTGATGATTTTATGAGGCTGATACCATGTGTAGAATCCCATGAAAAGATAAGCCAAGGAATTTCCCCCAGTCAGGTATAGGACCAACTTATTATATGTGAGGGGATCTATGGATGCAAAGGATGGGCATGAGAGTGAAGGACACTAGCTGCCAGTGGTTTTCAAGCCATGGGAAGGATGAAAAAGCTTTATTATGGATGGATGATATTTATTTAATTTAATAAGATGACTTTAAAGATTTAATCAAATAAAATAAATTATTTAATTAAACAAAGACTAGAGGGTTAATTAAATAACTTTGATTTATTTAATTAACAAGAGAAAATGACTTAATTAGATAAATGATGATTTATTTAATTAAGGGACGAAGAGTGATGATTTAGGATGAAACAGTGTTAGTAATCAGGGTCAAGTGTGTTGGTACATTTTTCATGTCTACATTTTTCCCCTCTTTGAAGCAAGGTACTTGTTGTGTTGTTTCAAAGAATAAATTGTCTCAATCAAAATTCAAAAAAATTATGATTTTCAAAATTGCCCCACTGCTGCCCCAGCGGATGAATTATGCCGATATACTGCCCCCTCGAGAGATCAGACGAAAATTTAGATTTTTTGGGTGATCTCGCTAAAAAAGAGGACAAGGTGCCTGACAAGTCCAGAAATGCTCTAGAAGGTCAAAAACATGCCAAAACAATGCAAAACAACCCATGGATGGACATAAATAGGTTCAGGGAGCCAAAACCCTGGTAGGATAGCTAAACGGGGTCAAAAAACCCTAATTTTCAGGCTCAAATAGGCCTTGAGAGACCACTTCCAATTCATTTGCACATTTAGCCTTGAGAGATTTTTCACTTTTGAGCTTTGATCCCTTCATGAGATGGCACAATGACAACTTCCCTGACACACTTCAGATTGAGTACGCACACACCAGAGGCTACCTGGCACTGGACCACCAGTGAGTCAACTTGACCCGACCTCATTTTTTAATTTTCATGTGCATTTATTTGCTTTGGAATTTAGGTCTTTAGTAGCGGTCTAATTTAGTGCCGCTTGAAGGTCTCTTTCGGCACCACGTGGCCTCAAACTGTGTCACAGTTGAGAATAGCTATGCCGTGACATAGTTTGGAATTAGGGTTCAAACTCCAAATTGAGCCACATATGAAAAGTGTGTCACAATGAGCCTCTTTGCAAATTAGGGTTTAGCGCTAAACTGGGTCACTCCTCAAACTATGATGCCACAATGAAGTTTTAGGGTCAAAGGCTCCTAGTTGCTAAGTTTGGAACTTTCAAATTGCATCGCACCCACAAACAACAACGTGCAAGTTGTTTTGGGTACGTCAAGACAAGTCAAGATCATGATTTTTGATGAATTTTAATACATTGACTTTCCTAATGCAGGAGGAGGTGATGATACTTCATTCACATGAGCACAGGTCTCAGGAGCTTTTCGACATTTTGCAGGGTATGCTCAAGCGATAGCAAGAGCACCTAGGGGTGATCAGACTATGGTACATTGCTTATGCACTGCTTGTGAGGACTCACTTGGGGATGATGACAAAACTTGCAAAGTGGTAGCACAATGAGACATCCTCCTTCGACCTTCCGATAGGAAAGGCCACAATCACACTAGAGGACGTGTGGTGGATACTAAGATTTCCCATCCACGAAGAGCATGTGATTTACAATGTGGATAACGGGAGGGATGCCTACTATGATAGATGTCCCTAGGCAAGATCAGGACCAGGGATGGCAAGATAGGTAGGATGGACATGACGGGCACAATAGACAGCCACCAGAGAGAGAGCGGGGACTTCCACCACTGCCTGGCCAAGGGGATGCCCAGATTCAACATTTATAGGAATATGTGGCAGGGCTACAAGGATAGGTTGCTGCCTTGATGATAGAGAGGGACCAGCTGAGATAAGAGAGAGACCAAGGTATCCAACAGAGACAGGTTATAGAGCTTAGGGCTGCACAAGAGATGGACTGCCGTCAACAAATTAAGAGCATGTCTGCCTCTTCCTCTCAGAGTTTAGTTTTGCTACGAGCATATAGAGAGGGAGTTAGAGAGGCAGATTATTATAGAGTTCACTACCATCTGGCCATGCCCCAAGCATCCCAGGTCCCATATTATTCTCAGCAGACAGGATACAGACCTCTTGAGGACCACGGAGAGATACATCCTAATGACGGCGAGGGGAGCCAGTAGGGTTAGAGTAGTTTTTTTATTAGAGAAACTATTCTTTTTGTACCCCATGGGCTCATTTTTGATAGCCCCGTGGGCCATTGTACTTTATGTATTTGACACACACTTGATCCAATTTGTACCATGACAGTATATTTGATGATATATATGAGGTGAGCTGATTTTGATCCGATGTGTG
>VDFB02002541.1:0-51047 GCA_007258455.2 Sequoia sempervirens | reverse complement strand
TTGTAATGCCCTCTTTGACCAACTGACCCGAATATGGCCATTTTCTTCATTCTCTCCTTCAAATTCACTCTTCATTCCTTCATTTCATCCCTCTAAGCACTCAACTTGATCTTCTAAGCATTCAGTTCATCTCTCCAAGCCATTTTCTAAGCATTCTATACAACTCTTTCATTCTCAAGCACTTTTAGCAGCATTTTGGCACTCCATAGCAGCAACAACAACACTCCATCAACTCCATAGAGAAAGTGTGGAACAAACACCATTGCAATAGAGGCTTGAGTCCTCTCATTTTCTCCTCCATTAGCTAGTGAGCTCTTGGTGGAGGTGGTAAGATTTCTACTGATCCTCTCCTCTACAATTTGGTTGTGTAGCACATTACTATTTTATAGTGCTTTTGTGTTCTTTACTTCATTTCCTTCTTTATCATATATTTCTCCATTATCGCTATCTTGGCTATATGTGGAGGTGGAAACACCAAAACGGGGGTCTGACTGAGGTAGGACCCTATACAACCCCAAAAATTTCCCCCTTCTTTGTGTGTAGGTGGATGTGCTTATTGGAGCTAGTTGGCGAACGAGTACATTTATGAGATCATTCTTTCCACCTTCACTCTTGTATATTTACTTTATCATATTCGTTCATATCTTGCCTACTTCATAGCTTTGTTTTGGCCCTTTGTAAGTGATTAGCTAGGCTGTCAACTCATTTTCTAGAAGTTCTCATTGTACTTTTAGTCCTCTAGTCATACAGACACTAGCACGTTGCACTGTCGTCCCAGGACCACACTTTTGTCCTCAGGAAGAGATCTTATTGAGGTATAGTGTTGAACCCAAAAATTGGCTCGCCTAGCCCCATCTTGAATCTTGAGTCTGCTGAGTGATTGAAGGACTTTATAGTCCTCATCATTCTTGTTCCTCATTTCCAAAACATCCTTTAAGCTGGGGTAAGTTAGGGTAACCTTCCGCTCTTGGATCTCCATGACTTGGAGCCTTGAACATGGTTGGTCCCCCTCTCTTACATTTTTGGTGAACCCAATGTGAACCAACGTCTGTTCATCTATTGGTGTTGAGGCTTTCCTCTTTTAACTTGCAATTGTTGTGCTCTTGAGTGTTGTGAAAGTTTATGAGCATCACAACTTAGTCCATAACCTCTGGGTATATTGTTGGGAGAAATATACAACAACTTTTGATGGAAAGGACAAAGGTCACTACTGGTTTCTCTACAGGGCTTTTCTCTGGTCCCATCGTTGGTCTAGCTGAGTAGGAGAAGTTATCAAGGGGTGAGGTTAGGTTTTCTGATGAGACTGACCATGTCTCCACTCCTCCTACGTCTCCTACACCATCATTGATAGATGAGCATGAGGCTATTCTCATTTCTGTAGAATATGTATCTACCCTTAGTAAAGGGTTGGGTGACTTGGAACATCACTTGGAAAGAGACTCGAAGTTGGCTAGGGTTGTCTGGGTTCTCAATGAACTAAAGTATATGGTGGCAAAAGACTGAATAGGCATATAACTCTTGCCTAGTCTCTCTATTCTAACTGATGCATGTTCTCCTCCAAGCAATCCTAATATTATATGAGGAGTCACTTTTGAAGATCATGAGAGATAGCTAGGACTTTCAATGCCTCCTACGTCTCTATACATGATCAATATCGAACCCTCAATCAACATCCCCTCTGCCTCTGAGGGACCTGATATTGTCAAAGTGAACAATATCCCCTTGGGTTTTACCTTCACCCCTCTTATCACCTCTAGTGGTGGAGGTTTCAATGGGATGAGCAGTGGGGGCTTTGGTAGTGGAAGTGGCTTCGGCAGCGGAGGTGGTGTTGGTGGAATTGGTTCCGATGGAGGTCATGGTGGTGGCTTTGGAAGTGGAGGTGGCTCCGGCGGAGGCCCTACTAGTGGCGGTGGCTCTAGTGGTGGTTCCAATGGTGGTCACACCGGGGGTTCTAGTGGTGGCTCTGGTGATGATTCTAGAGGAGGTTCCTCTTACCCTCTATCTTCTAATGGCCCTATTCTGAACACTCTTCTTTAGAATATGGGTAAGATGCAGAGCCAGTGAGCGAGTCTCTCCCAAGCCTCTACCCAGCCTATCTTCCAACCCTTCTTCTGACATAGCCTATAGTCGGTCTCTATTTTGAACACTCCCTTCCCTTAGGGAATGGAGATTCCTAAATTTGAGAAATACAACAGAAAATGGGACCCACAAACACGTGTCTTCCTTTAATGCCTTGTGCATAGATTTCTTCCATCACAATGCATTGATGGCCAAACTATTCCCTTGATCTCTCAAGGATATGACACTCGAGTGGTACTATTCCTTGCCCAATAATTCCATTTTCTCATTTGACCAACTTGTAAACCAATTTCTACGATAATTTCAAGTTAACATCAGGATGAAGATGACATTTTTGGATCTCATTCAATGCAAACAAGGTGATAACAAAAATATTATTGATTTCATAGCATGGTATTAAGCGGTTTTCTCACAAATCTTGTATCCGTTGCTCGATTATGACATGTAGAAGGTATTCATAGGGAACTTGCGAAGGCCTTGGTAGGAGAAGTTTTCCCTTATGAAATACCCTTCTTTCACGTATTTGTGTGCAGCCCTATGAGAGTACCAATATATGATGGTTCAGTTTGGGGGACCCTCTTTGTGCTCCCATTCTGAAGGAAAGTCCATCGTGTCGATCTCTGGGAAAGATAAAGCCATTGCGAATGTAGTAGCCACTATGGATGACAATGGCCTTAGACACAATTGAAAGTTCACAAAGTTATCAGAATCTTATTCTTCCATCTTGCAAAATTTGTTGAAGGATAAGATCATAACCTTGCCAAACCCTAAACCTCTTAAGGAACCTTACCCTAATTGGTATGATGCAAGTACCTACTGACAGTACCATCAAGTTAATGGACATGATACCGAACATTGCATGCACTTGCATCATGAAATATAGGACCACATCAAGGATGGTACTATTTGTCTCAATGGAAGCAAATAGAATACAAATAAATCAGTGGCGAAATCGAATAGTGAATTACAGATATACACGAACCTATTTATGTCACATTCTACTAACATGATTGTCAATCCCACTAATTCTATCACTTAGCTCAAGGCCTATGTTAACATGGTCACAATTGCTTCTACTACAAAACTTGCACCCGGTTCCCTGGATGTGACATTCAATTTGCATGACCTACCCTTAAATAACAAGCCCTATCCCCTCTACATTCCTGCTCGCCTCAATGGTAACATTGTGATAGGAGTCTTAGTAGACCCTGCAATTCAAGTGAATGTTATTACAAAAGAGATGTTGTGGCTTAATTCTTTACATAAAAAAGAATATGAAGAAATGAAGTCTACCATTTGCACACATGATGGTATTTGTCTGAAACCATATGGTTTGATAACTTTGTCCATCCTAGTCAGACCTAGGGTTGTTGACATGGTTTTCGATGTCATTTTGGAGTCAGATTTGTTCAAGATGAAGCTAAGCATACCTTGGCTAGCTTCCATGAATGGAATCACCTTTGTTATTCATAAATGTTTGAAGTTCTCCCATAAAGGTGTTGTGCATGTAGTGCATGACACTAGATACTAGCCTCTAGTGTCCCATGGGGGATACTCGCTAGACTACTTTTGGCCCACCCTGGTTGGTCAACTTCCTCCAAGAATAGACTTGCTTTACAAAAATTATGTGAAGTATAAGACCGCGACAAAGGATAGCCAAAATTGGCTCCTCTTGTAGCACAACAACTAGTTGTGTCCCCTTCTTGAAAAGGGAAGGAGAAGATTTCCTCCCCTTAGGATGACTCATCTACTCCCCTCTCTTGGGAGGAGTATTGGATGAGCAAGCCTAGCTTTTACCCATTGAGTCTAATGATCCCTCCTTGGCATACACCCAAGATCAAGATATCATACCTCCCTACTAAACCGCCTGGACCTTGGTACTACCTATATGGTAGAGAAAAAGGTCCCAGTGGAGAGTCCTCTTTGTCTTGACCTTTGTGGCCTCCTATTGCTCCTCCCAAAGTAGTGAATGGGAAGAGGCCCACTACCAAGGCACTTGGGTTGACTCCCCTTGCTGCTTCTCAACCTGCTCCTCTTGCTCCTATTCAGGAGTTTGTTCCTCCACCAGGTTGTAATGGACACTCCCATGGCTAAGCAGGAGCCTTTTGTTCCTTCGCAGCCTCCTGCCTCCAGTTCAAAGAGTCACAGAAATTGCCTTGTGCATGAGTGCAATTGTTGATGAAAGGCTCTCATGGCCTATCAGGCCACCTTACAGAGGAAGGAAGAGGATATGACCACCCTTGTATTAGGGCCTCCTATCATGTCCTCCTCTCTCCTCCCCTCTGCTTCCATTCAAATTAGCTTTGTATCGCTTTTGGCTTCTGTTACGAGTATGAATGCGCCTAACCCTAAGAAGGTGTAGGTTTTCATCACTTCTTCGGTGGAGCCACCTCTCTTGATTTCCCTCCTAGATGTCTTTCCTTTCTCGAAACCCATAGATATGATGAACACTTCAATCATATCTATTGTGGTTCTCTCTCCTCTTCTTCCTCCGCACTTCTTGCCTCATCTGTGGGGAGTTCACATCCTCTGACAAAGCAAAAGGTAGAGAGTGGTCCTTCAAGCAATAGAGGATGTAAGAGGAGTCCACCTTGTCTGAAAGGTGGTATCGTGCTATCTTGTTATGTCCTAGTGATGGAACCAATCCCAGCTTCTCCTGAGCTCATCATTGTTATCACTCGGTGAGCCTAGTGGTGAATATCGAGCACAACACTTTCTGTTTGTTGAGGTAAAACATGGAACTCCTGTGAAGTGCATGTTTAACTCTTTGGATCAGGTTATGTCCTTGTCGGCGATCTTCACAAAATCGCAGACCTTGGCTCCACAAGAGCTTGGTGGAGAGGACCCTATAGTGTGCTCTTCCTTATCCCTTATTGCACGAGGGTTGAACACTCCTCCTCTTAACATTCCACCACTGCAAGCTCATCCTCCTTCCCCCTACGATGATCTAGAGTGGGAAGCGGATGACCTCTTGGTCAATCAATGGTAGGGGGAATCCCCTTCTTTATCTTTAGATTAGATGTTTGTGTGTGTGTGTTGTGATGTGTTCCCCCGTGATCATGCTATGTGTGCCTAGATGACCCTCATCATCCCTGTTGGTGCTTGGATATAGGTGTGTTTTTTGTGTCGTAAACCTTCTTCTATTTGTATCATCATTCTTCCATGTTTGTGACTTGATTTTTGATAAATTGGGGACGATGAAAAGAGTTGGGGGCATTTAGGCTTCCCTTCCATGTTGACCCAATTTTTTATTTTCTACATTTTCTTCTTGTACATTATTCACATGGTATGATATAGTAGGGGGTAGATGACAGTTCATTTTATATACTACTACTATACATATATATATATATATATATATATATATATATTTATGAGCATTTCTAACCCTGAGATATCAGGCTACCCCTATGCCCTTTGTCCATGTTTTTCTTTTCTCTTTTGCTTTTAGTTTATCTTTCTCTCTTCTTTGCTTGAATTGTCCCTCTCGTGTGTGACAACACCACTTTTACAACATTTTGATTTTCAAAAAATGTATTCGTTGCCAATGAATCTTTTCTCGAGAATCTTCACAAACTTCTTCTCAAGAATCACATTCTCGACTTGAAACCCTAACAGAACATGTTTTCTTTATCATGGGTTTGCAAAGAAAGAATTGGAGACCCTTCCACCGAAGTGGGAACAACTTTGATCTTCCCCTCACGTGGGGGCATATTCTTCCTTCTGAATTCCTTGGTGAAGTGAACATCTTTCAAAAGGATTCCTTGATGATGGATCGATTCAAGAACAAAACATTTTTTTTATATTTCAAGTAGTGTGTCCCTTGAGTGGACCCCCTTCTTCACGCCAAGTTCCTAAGGGACCCCTTTGAAAGCTTTCGAACTTGTTGATAGTCTGCATGACTATCCGCTTACTTTCCTGCATGGCCACTTTTTGACATGTTCTATCTACGAGTAAACATGTTGCTTTACAAGTGCTCCTGTGAAGCCACTTTTTTACTTTGTGGAGTCTACTTTCTTGGGTTTCCTCCATGAGAGAGATCTTGGGGGATACCTCCTTGTAGGTCTACGGGCCTATAGGGTGCTTCCTTTGAGCTTCCTCAATGAAAAGGTCTGTGGGTCTATAGGGAACTTTCCTGGGTTTCCTCCATGTGAGATCTCTTGGGGGATACCTCCCTACAAGTCCAGGGGCCTATAGGGTGCTTCCTTTGAGCTTCCTCCATGCAAGAGATATTGGGGGTAGCTCCCCTATAGGCTACAAGTCTATAGGGAACTTTTCTTTGGGTTTCCTTCATGTGAGAGATCTTGAAGGATACCTTGCAAGTCTATGGGTCTGTAAGGCACTTTCTCAGCCTCTTCCATGTGATAGATCTTGGGGGACACCTCCTTGTAGGTCTGCAGGTCTGTAAGGCACTTTTCTTTGGGTATCCTTCATGTGAGAGATCTTAGAGGACACCTTCCTTATAGGTCTATAGGCCTGTGAGGCACTTACTTCTTGGGGCTTCCTTCATGTGAGAAATCTTGGGGGTTACCTCCTTCCAGGTCTAGTGCTTGTAAGACGCTTTCATTCTTCAGTTTCATAGTTCTGCAGAGCTATGAAGTGCTTTCCTTGTCCTGGACTCTCGAGTTCTCCATATTGCGGTCTACTTCCTCGACAGTTCAGGTATACATTTCTGACTCTACCACTTCTTCGATCTACTTTACCGAAGCACTCATCAGTATTCATACTCACTAAATTGGGGGGAAAATGTATAGGAGCAAATTTGCACCCCTTATGAAAATTCCCCTTTTACCCTTCCTCACTTTAGAAAACCAAATTTGAAGGCTAAACTCTACATAAGCCCACTGCCTTCATTTCACTTGGCGTTCATTTTCTGTGTTGGCAGAGGAATAACTGTCAGGGACACCCACACAACATGCAGATATCTATGTGGTGTGCTTATGTCCTTGGAATATTCTTAC
This sequence comes from Sequoia sempervirens, assembly GCA_007258455.2. Taxonomy (NCBI): domain Eukaryota; kingdom Viridiplantae; phylum Streptophyta; class Pinopsida; order Cupressales; family Cupressaceae; genus Sequoia; species Sequoia sempervirens. The sequence continues at coordinate 44,007 of VDFB02002541.1, read as the reverse complement.
CTCTGAAGCCTGCAAAGGCATTACACTTCCCATTGGAGTTCAATTTGTAATGCCCTCTTCGACCAACCGACCTGAATATGGTCATTTTTTTCATTATCTCCCTCAAATTCACTCTTCATTCCTTCATTTCATCCCTCTAAGCACTCAACTTGATCTTCTAAGCATTCAATTCATCTCTCCAAGCCATTATCTAAGCATTCTACACAACTCCTCTTGCATTCTCAAGCACTTTCAGCAGCACTTTGGCACTCCATAGCAGCAACAACAACACTCCATCAACTCCGTAGAGAAAGTGTGGAACAAACACCATTGTAGCAGAGGCTTGAGTCCTCTCATTTTCTCCTCCATTAGCTAGTGACCTCTTGGTGGAGGTGGTAAGCTTTCTACTCCTCCTCTACAATTTGGTTGGGTAGCACCTTATTGTTTTGTAGTGCTTTTTTGTTCTTTACTTCATTTCATTCTTTATCATATATTTCTCCATTATCGCTATCTTGGCTATCTATGGAGGTGGAAACACCAAAATGGGGGTTTGGCTGAGGCAGGACCCTATGCAACCCTAACAATTTCCCCCTTCTTTATGTGTAGGTGGACATGCTTATTGGAGCTAGCTGGCAAATGAATACCTTTGTGAGATCATTCTTGCAACCCTCACTCTTGTATATTTACTTTATCATATTCATTCATATCTTTCCTACTTCATAGCTTTGTTTTGTCCCTTTGGAAGTGATTAACTAGGCTATCAACTCATTTTATGGTAGTTCTCATTGTACTTTCAGTCCTCTGATTGTATGGATGCCAACGCATCTGAGAGATGCCAGCGCACTGCACTATCATCCTAGAACTGCACTTTCCTCCTCAAGCAGAGAGCTTCCTAAGGTACAATGTCGAAACCAAAAACTAGCTCACCTAGCCCCATCTCAAATCGTGGGTCTACAAAGTGAGTGAAGGACCTTATAGTCCTCATCATTCTTGTCCCTCATTTCCAAAACATCCTTTAAGCTGAGGTAAGTTAGGGAATCCTTCCGCTCTTGGCTCTCTATGACCTAAAGCCTTGAATGTGATTGGTCCCCCTCTCTTACACTTCTATCTAAATCTTGACAGTGTCGTATGACACACAAAAATACCTTGCATACATGATCAAGTTAGGAACATTATATAAAGCATTATCACCATAGACATCATCATAAGCCACATATATTTGCATGAGAAAATACAAAACAAACATAGAGTGCATTATCATTTCATAGCATCATAACATATTAAACATGATGTTGCATTTTACATTGTGATCATGGTCCATTTTCATTTAGCATGTTTCATATACATCGCATTGAAATTTTTTATACATATTGCATAATCATAATCAAATCATACATCATATTTTGCATTTACATTAGGCATTTCTAAATATTACATGCATAATCCATAGGCATCATATTACATAATATTAATTGCATTGTATCACACCACATCATAAAATTAGGTCATTTGCACTGCATTAACATATCATTGCATAATCATATAAGATGCATAAACAAAATTATAAATGCATAATCATATCGAACCATCACATGATCATATAGAATACATCCACAAACATCATAAAAGCATAAAATAATCATAAGACTACATATCATAAATCGCTGCCAAAAATCATATCATATATCACTCAAAATGTGTCATAGTACAATGTCAAGATGTATCATATATCACAAAATGGAGCTCACAGGCTCGATGATCAAAATATAGTGTCATAATACATAGTGTCAAAATGAGTCCTAGCCTGAGATGTCCTACTCCTCTGACCCTGATGCTTGCCTATCCTCTCATCATGGTGAACCTAGAGACCTATGCTCTAATGTTGATGGTCTATCATATGGAGTGGACCATCTCAGACCTGATGCCTCACCACTTTGTGATCTACTATGGGAATGTCGGCTATGGGATCTGCTCTATGACCTACCTTGTGATTGACTCTGAACCTCAGTAAAACTCAACTCTCTCCTCTCAGGTGGCATTGCTCTCTCATACAAATCCTTGTAATACTATAATCTCATGCTCAATCTAACCAACTCTTGAGCCACATCCACCACTGACCCACTATAACTATCCATAAAATCCAACATCTGCTAGTCTTTCTACTATCGGTTGATCACTACTAGGTCTCTCTTTATTTGTAGAGTGTCTCTCAGTCTTTAGGCCATCTTGCTCTGGTCTCAATGTCCCCACCTCTGCCTCTAAGGAATGTACTCAATCCTGAAGGGTGGATATTTTCTTATCCATTGTCCCATCATCAGCTCTGACCACTACCTCCTCCAAACCTTCCTCTACATCTACTCCCACCACAATCCTCTTTTGGAGGACTCAGCTTCTCCCATCACCAGATCCTCTACATGCTCCTCCTCCCACCTCTCCTCCACATTCTCCTCCTCTACCTCAACCTCCATCATCTTGGCATCCTAGTGTCCTACCTCCAGGTCCAATATCTCTACATACTGCTCTCCCTCCTCCACCACCATCTCTCCCACCACCCTAACCTTTGGTTTCTCCTCCTCACCCTCCTCGTGGATCAATGGCAAAGGCCTCACCACCCGTCATCTCCTGTCCCTCCTGATCCTTCCTCGGTCTCCTCCTTGACCTCCCTGACCATCCCCTCCATCATCTCCCCCATCTCTACATCCTCCATATCCTTGCCCTTTGCCCCTCCTTCCCCTGTCACCCCTCCGGCCTTGTGAGCCCCTACCTTTGTGCTCTACAATCGATGGAAAATATGGATTAGTATATGGAGATGGCCTATGGGTAAACCACTATGAATCATACTTTGGATTCATGCTAGGATCTGTTGCACCCCCTCTCCATCCCCACTACATTGGCTATAATGCATCGGTCTCCTCCTCAGCTCTAGTCATCGGTATCACCTATCCCCATAGATGCACCTCTCGTGAGGAACACACAAACTTTGTTGTCCTTGCTAGTGCACCCTTCCTCTCCCCAAAATATCATCTAAATTGCTCTGTAAATTACATCTCAATGATGTGCTAGGACTGCACGGTTTAACCAATCAGGTATCTGGGTTGTCGGCACCATGGTAAATGCTCATCCTTGTTATCCCACTACTAGCAATCTCTATATGGTCCTAGAAAAAGTTCACCAATGTATCAATGTCATGTCTCCAATATCCTGTATCACCTACATGGGTCTGAGTCACTACACCACCATATAGATATGCATAAAGAGTACTAGCTCCCAATTGTTGTCCCACTGTTGGTCGAAACACTACTATGTGCTCCCATGCCCATACCATTAGTAATGTCACACCACATCTCATGCCCTGACCACCTCGATATGCAATGTCATATAGTTGAAAGTAAATCATACCCAACAAACATGTCCCCCAGGCATAGACTGTCTCATCCTGCATCATCCTGGCCAACACCTCTCCCCAACCTACTAGAAACCCATGTCCCCTTCAATTGTGAATCAAGACACCGTCAATCAATGTGCATAGAATGCAGTCAAATCTATCATATGTCTCTACTAGGGTCTCCCACCTAATCCTGTACTCTTGTATACCAAGCTCTAACTCATCCTCATACTCATAATGGTCATAAATCACTTGCAATCCTCGAACGGGATCATATCACACTCGCTCTTCATGTATCGACAATCATAATATCCTATACATGTCCTCCAGGGTCACAGTGGCCTCCCCGGTCAATAAATGAAAAGTGAAAGTCTCAGAGCGTGATTGGTCTGCAAGTGTTGTCAACATCCCTCTTTTTTCCCTGATAATGGGCATATATGTAGCGTAGAACAACCCTAGGTCTAGCAACATGCACCTCTCACCATCTGACAACTAATCTCAAAGTTGAAATGTCACTGGTTGTGACTCCTGAGTATAGATAGGGGGAAGTACAACTTAATGTAAATGCAAAATTCATCATGTTAATTTAAAGTCTTCATTTAACCTATTGGACCTAAATTGAACAAATCATTTTATCCTAAATTAGGGAAAAAATTTCATCAGTCAATTGCAACATTCTTCTTGACAATTGCATTGTAGAATTCATTCATGCCACTGTTCTTGTGCATGTGTCATGCAACTGCAATTATTTCATACACCTCAACTAATGCATTATCGGGGTTTTTTGTGGTCAACCTCTTATCAGTTGTGTCATTTTTTAATACATGTGTCATTCCCCCCTACACTTGCGGTGCTTTATGTTGATTGTGTCATTCCTGGTCACATTTGTAATTTAGAAATCAAATGTGGCACACCCTTTTAGATGTGCTGCACCACAATCGCCCTCCCCCTATGACCTAACAATTGCATCATGATGATGTGATTTCGGTGAACCGCAATCACTTGTTTCATTCATGCATGCAATTGCATTGAACACCCTACAACGCAATTGCATGCTAAATTTTTCCTACCACTAAATGCCCAAAAATGAAAAAAAAAACACAAGGCGGGTTTGGAGTACTTACCAGGTCTAGCGCTCCATCAGGTTGGTGGAAGGTACAGATGCAATATCCTTGATGTGCGGAGTGTGGAACCAATGACATCTTCTCAACTTCTCTTTCCTAGAGATCCTAAACTTTCTAAAATTGGAATGCACAAATGAGTAATTTTCTTAATCAAGGTCATTTTTATAGACAAAAAAATAGGTTTTGCACTAGGGATGTGTATTAGGTGCACTATTTGGCCACTTTGAACCTCAATTTGACCCCCTAGATGACCTCAAAAATCAATTATGTCATCACCTTTGAACTTTTGAATATCAAAATGTCTTATCGGAACAATTTTTCAAATGTTTTGAATTTTTTTGAAAATTTGCAAAATTCTCCCAAGGGGGAAGGTGTCCACCTTGCTTTCATCGGGACATGTTTTAACTGAATTTCTTTGACACAACGTGATGAACTGCATTATGTCAAAGAGGGGAAAAATGTAGAGTTTGAAAAATGTCTTGGTCTACAAGCATCATTTTTCCATTGTCTTGGTCTTCTTTCCTGCATAATTAAATAATTTTAAATTATTTACTTATTGACCACATTCCTCTATTAATTAAATAATTTTAATTATTTAATTAATTCATTTCTTGATCTTTATCCTCCTTTGATCAATTAAATAAATTATCTTTTTAATTGTGTTGGTAACATTTTCTCTCTCTATGATTAAATGAATTATCATTCATTTAATTGTTAATTTTACGCCTTTCATCTATAGTTAAATAATTATTTATTTATTCATTGGTATTATTCATTCTTCTATAGTTAAGTAATTATTGAAATTATTTAACTATCCTTTGTCATTATTTCCCTATTAAATAATTAATCTAAATTAATTATTTAATCCTTCTTCTCAATTTCCCCTGATTTAATTAAATGCCCATTTTCTCCTTCCACAAATAAATTATTTAAATAAATTATTTATCCTCCACTTGGTCAAAGATTCCTTTCTCATGAATTAAATAATTTTATTATTTAATTCCTCCATTATCCCTCCACTCTCTCATTTTTGAATCTCAACCATTGATTGCTCTGGTCTCTTTTTAATCTTAACCATCCATTTTATAGATGTCCCTATCCCACTACTATGTGGTGCATGCATCCTCAACTGTTGATGTAAGAATCTTTCTAGAAGCTTGATCTCATCCATCCATTAAAATGGCTTTCTATAAAAGAAGGTATTCTCCTCCATTTTTAATTTAACAACATATCTCTAACTTTCATGCTTATTGTTTGCAAGTATTTGCATACACATACAACGAACTAAGGGAAACATGCAAAGGTTGTTTGAGGAGAGACAAGGGAGGTGATTCAACTTCAAACATGGGGAGTTTGTTATTTGATTGCTTTCATTTTACTCCTTTTGATTGATTCTTCTCTCTTGTTTAGATTGGGATTTTAGCTTAGAATAGTAGAGTGATTGACACTTTAATCTTTGCTATTCGATTTTCATATCTAACAAAATCTATGGAACTTGAAGGTTGGGACTTCAATTCAGATGATTGGGAATAGAATTTGAAGGAAAACTTTGGTCTTCTTTGGAATATCTAAATGAAGTAAGGGGAAAAAATTAGAACTATGAAATATTTCTTGCAAAGTCAAAGGAAGAGATTGAAAAACTAAAAATCTAAGCAGAAAAAGGCAAGGTGTGTGAAATCAAATTAAAAGAGGAAAAAGGTGTGATCTATGAGTTGACACTAAAGGTTTAAGAATGCAAGAGAATTGAAGATTGTTTGAATGTCAAGCTCAATGATAAAACTATTGAATATTTAAAGCTTGAGGACAAAATTGTGAATCTAAGGAATATTTTGAAAAGAGAAAAAGAACAAATTTCCAAAGGAGATAAGTCTAGACCTGATAGCTCAAACCAAATAAAAAGACTAAAACAAAAGAAGAAACATTATGCACCAAAGATTCCAAGAAGAGTTCCTATTGAGATGCAAAGAATATTCAAAATGGAAAGAACAAAGGTAGATCTAATTTTGACTAGAAGCAAAAAGGATCCAAAAGTCCTCCATCAACAAAACAACATGCTTCTAATAGGTTCAATCAATCCTTTCAAGATTACTATTTTTATTGAAATATTTTTGGGCATAAGGCTATTGATTAAAGAGTTAGACAAAGGAGGAATAATAACATGGGTAGAAGGTCTTTCATACCTCAAATAAATAATGTTGTCATATTTCATGGATATTGCCATGCTTGCAAAAATTATGGTCACAAGGCTATGTGTGCAGATCTAAGATGATAAGGAACAACCCTATTCAAAAGCACAACTTTGTGCGTTACAAATGCAATAATATGGGACATAAGGAAAATTATTACAGAAGTGGCTTTTCTAATTCACCCATTTAGAAAAGGGTTGAATCCCATAATCTGCAAAAGAAAGGTGATAAAAAGGTCTAGAAAGAACAACACACTCAAGACTATGAGAAGAAGGATGATTCCACTCTTATGCACTTTGCACAAGATTTTAACACAAACTAAGATAGGGCATTATCTCAGGGGAGATTCCACTTGTAGAACCTTTTTTCCCCTTGAAAAAAAAGGTGAATACTTTAGCATAAAAAAAAGAATTGGATCAGATCAAGTTGATATGTAGGTTTTCTATGCTAGTATGAATGGAAGATGATGGTGTGCAGAGGTTGTTACACTTGTTCTGATTGGTATCATTTTAATTTGGTGTACCACATATGAAGATAAGTTCATGTTGTCTACCAAGGAATCCATAGTGCATTATATTGGGAAAATTCAAGATATTTTGGTTTGCATCACTCCGTAGAAAAGGGTTCTAACTTGCAGTTCAAAAGTCAAGTTGATCAAGCCTTGAAAGTATCATATCCAAGTTTTCAACTCTTTCTACCTTCTAAGGTGGAAGATATTAGTGACATATTTTTTGTCTAGCATAAGAGAAGATATGTTGAAGGTTTGTTGGAATGCCTTGCATTCTTTTAGAAGCAATTTTTTGTCTATACAAATCTATAGTCATGTCCTGTGCATGCTATCTTGATGTATAAGATGATTTGGTGTACTAAAAAGCTCTAATAGAAACATGCTACAATGCCTATCTATTCTACAGAACATTTATTTGGGTACTTGTGCCAACTGATTCTTGAACAAATCAATTGCATAAGTTGTTTTGTATTTGTCAATTTTGCTCTGTATGTGATATGTTTGTTTGCTAGATTTCAAGCCAATACTAAGCAATCTCATGAGAATTCTATGAAAATAATCTTCACATACTTGAACGGTACTCTAGATTATGGTCTATGGTATAAAAAGGATCAAAATTTCTCTCTATGTGCCTATATTGATGTTGATTGGGTAGGTTGTGTTGATGAATGAAGAAGTAAAAGTGGAAGTGTATTCTTTTTGGGAGATAGATTGGTATCATGGTTCAGTAAAAGAAAGATTCAATGTCTTTGTCCACAACAGAAGAAAAATATATTTCTATAGAATCTTGTTGCACTCAGGTGCTTTGGATGAAGCAAAATTTGAAGGATGTAAAAATGGATTATGATTCATATATTGTGTAACAATAAAAGTGTCATTATCATTTCCAAGAATCTAGTAATGCATTCAATAACAAAACACATTTCAATATGGTATCACTTTCTAATAGAGAAGGTTGTAGAACATGAAGTATATTCCTACCAAGGACCAGATTGCATACATTTTCACTAAGGAACTTTCAAAGGATAGTTTTGAGTATCTCCATTAGAAGTTAGGGGTTATTGCCCCTCCTTATTCTAACCAGATGCATTAATGGTACATTTATCCAGGGGGAGAAATTCATGAAATATCTATTTCCCTAGATTGATGAGTGCTACCTCTCAGGGGGAGTTGGTAGAAAGGGGGAGTCATGAAGAAGTTGTGAAGTTGTTGTGAATGTATTGTTGCTTGAAGAATATGTGCTATTGGTCAAAGGGGGATAATGTATGGATATCTCAATAGAAGATATTTTTTCCCATTGTCCCTGAAGTTAGAACAGGTGTTCTTGCTTTATACAGACATATATGGCCCTTTTTCCTTGATGTCAAAGGGGGAGAGTGGGTACTGTGTGTTGCCATCAATGCCAAAGGGGGAGATTGTTTCCAATTGTTGTCATTAATGTCAGCATTAATGGTCTTCATTGATGTCAACATTAATGGTTTCCATTGATGTCAACATTAATAGTTTTCATTGATGTCAACACTAAGGATATTGTTGGAAGTTGTTATCTTTGTTTTCAAAAATATTTTTTGATTGTATCTCATGTCAAAGATTGCAATATGTGATTGTCATTTATGTCAACAGTGATTATTGGAAGGTAGTTAGTACTTGGCACTAGTTATCATTGTTATATTCAGATTGGACTAACATTGGTGATCAGGTTCATGATTGGATGTCATGCCTTATCAAAGAATAAGTGATGAATTTCATGGTTGGATGGCATGCCTTATCAAAGAATAATGGCTAATGTTTATATAATGCATTATTATTGTCAACATAGTTGATTTCATAATGATATATTAAGATGAGAATTAGAAGAATGATTAATAGTGGAGAGATGTTTTTTGAAGGCATATAGTATGTCTTATGCTCTCTCCCAATGTTCCTGATGAAGTATGTGTTTCTAAAAGAAATTTTTGGCTTCCATAAGTTGCTTAAGTGTTTCTGGTTTAGGAAGTTGCATTGAATTGTCTGAGAGAATGCTCTACATTCCTCCATTGTTGATGTGATGGTTTTTCAGTTTGGTATTCAATTTCAGTGTTATATGGACATTGCACTCCTATATTTTTAGGTCACCTATCATTTTTTGGACCACATCAAGTAAACTCAGTTGAAAGAATGTCTATGGGAAAACTAGTTATGCGCTTCAATGTTTCATCCACACGTTTCCTTAATGTTGACTTAGGTTGATGTGTGCCAATGTGTAAATTATTTTGGATCACATTGGAATAAGTGCTAAAAAAATTTGGTCCTCTCCATCTTTGGGATAGGATTGCATTATGTTTTGTTGGAAACAAGCAACACTGAGAGGGGGGTGAATCAATGTTGTGCAAAAAATAATTTTATTATTCTGATCTTTAACTCACTTAAGCATTCAACAAAAGAAGTATGCATGAACAGAAAGAAGAAAATCACAACACCATATCACCAAGATTTTTACGTGGAAACCCTATTAGGGGAAAAACCATGGTGTATGGCCAATCCACAATGTAATATGAGTATACCTAAAAGGAAGATTACAAAATAGGAATGCACTTGCATTCAGGAACACTGCCTAGAGCTCACTGCTCAAATAAGATAGGCTCACTACCTTCCAATTATTTGGATTGAATCCAAAAGGGTGAACTAATAGAATAGCATCTACAATGTTTGATTATAGTTCCGGTTAAGCTCTGTAGTCAATCTTCTATCCTTCTAACTGATTCAACAATTCTGCTCTATTCTGCACAAACTCGCTATGCCAAAAACTTTAATGCACAAGTGAAACTATGCATAATTTCCTAATCTCCCTTCTAATGTTCAGAACACACTTCTATACTTACAACTTACTCACAAAATGATATAACTGATAACTTATATATATATATGCATCAAGGATCTTGTCATTACAAGTCGACCTTCAATAAAGTACAAAATATTCTTCATGTGTCAGCTCAAATCATGAACATTTTTTTATGTGTACCCATACAAGTCACCCATGACATAGCTTGGACCCAAAATAAAATGCTTAAACATAATTTTTTTAAAATAATTACTCTGTATACATCCACAACACACCACATTCATTGAGTCGGCCACAATGTGCAAATAAATTGAAAAAAATCATGCCAGATCTCCTAACTCATACACTGATTAATGCAACACCAAAAAATTCAATAATGAGATAACATACATGGTTAAAAAACTATCTTAGGGATCCACAACTCAAAAGATGATCTAGTGAAGCATACAGATTGACGTAGTAACCAGATACCTTGTTCTTCTTTTTTTTTGGTCGGTAATATTTTGTTCTCAACTCCTTCTGTCAGTATCACCACATTCTGATTTGTAGACCAAAATAGTGACTTCATTTTCCATCAATGACAACATTAGAAGCCATATGCCAACAATCTCCCCCTTTGGCATTGATGGCAACACTTAGTGAAAAATGACTAAGTGTCGAAACTCGTAAGTACACTGCCAAAGTTCAAAATTTCAAAACATAGCTTCTTTTCAAAACAATAATCCCCCTTAGAATGTCAAAGCATTTTTTACTACATTCTCTCCCCCTTTGACATCAATGACAAATTTTGGGAATCCAAAATTTCAAAATTTCAAGACTATGCAAGCATATCCTTCGACTTACAGAAATTTGAAGACATCTGCAAAGTCATTCTTCAACGCACTTAAGTTTGAGTCCCAAACACTTTTCAAACTTTCCAAACTGGTTATGTGACCATAAAGTAAATAAGACAGAGTTTCTACAGCTTCAATATTTACTAGGCCAGGAGCGGCCATAGCATCTTTAGCCTCTTTTAATGCATTCGCCATTATTTCAATTTTTGGACTGATTAGTCCTCTAAGTTCAAATACTCTCCCAACAATCTTCTCATTTTCAAGCTTCATACTCTTTATTTTTTCAAGCAAAGACATTACTTGACCTTCTTGTTTACCAAAATTACCAACTAATGGGTCAAAAGCATTAGAAATAGTGACCAGTTGTTTCTCAATATCCTTCACCTGCTTTTCATTTGCTTTAGTGAATTTAGACAAGACTAAACAAGACTTATACACTTTTCCTCCTTTAGACAAAGTATCTTGAACATTTTTCATGCAGGTGGCTAACAGAGTTTTGTCTTTTGCAATCAGTTCTTTCAAACTACCAAATCTCTTTTCCTTAAACTCCTTTTGCACCTTAATCAAGGTTGATTTCTCAAAATATTCAAAGTGAACTTATAGAATTTATTAGCTTCTTTAGCTCACTGGAAGAGGAACCAGACGGATCCATAACATGGCTAGGCATTAATTTTTGCAGAACTCAGATGCAAGGCTTAGCAATTCATTGTCTTCTATGTGAGACTTCAAAATATTCTCACTGGCTTTGGCTTGAGTAATTGAAGCAACCTTCATCATTTAAATTGGGGACAAAGTGGATAGATTGATTGAGCTTTCATCCAATTCAAGATCTAATTCTTCCTACTACTCCATTAGAGATCTCTTCACTTCCTCTACTCTGATTTCTTGAACTTTTTCTTTTTCAACCTTGGGTTCTACAAATACTGTTTCTGGGTTGCCTTTAGGCACTTCAACCTTTTCAATATGCACTTCCATCTCCTCAGCTAACACCTCCTTAGGAACTTCAGCTTCCTTAGGTGTCTTTGTGTTTTCCACTTCAGGAGGAGTCTGGAAATTTTCAACATCAACATTCACTTCCTCATATCCAGTATCCACTTCTTCAGCATTTATCTTATTCTTTGATAGAAACTCTTCTAGAATATTCTTGGTTTCCCTAACAACAACATCAATCTCACCAATCATGAGTCTATTCACCCTTGTCTTGCTCTTGAATTCCTTTTTGACCTTTCCAAGGAGTGAATTTATCTCCTCTATTGACATCTCTGGACATAAATCAGCAAGAGTTCTTTTCCTGATGTTCTCTTCTTCTATTCTGGCACTTAACCTTCTAGACTCTAAAATATTATATAGACTCTTTGGCAAGCCAGACATGATTTCAACAAGAACTTTATAGAAAATATTCATATGTTTTATTGTGGCCTCTTCAAGAGTCCTCTGACCAGATTCATCAAAACCTTTGTACCATTCACAAAGTGTCTTGAGATTACCATCTTTGACAACTACATTCTCAACTTCCTCAACTGACATACGGGGTTTGTCAACTTTTTCCTTTTTCTTTGCTTCTTCTTCTTTATTGAAATATTTTATCTTGTTTAACTTGAAAACCTGAGTCCCAGTAGCTTTTATTTCTTTTACAAATTCTTATGATTTAGTCCCTTCCTCTTCATCTTTAGAATCAACTTCATATGTTCTCGTGCTTTTATTCTTCTTTCTTTCTCCGGAAGCCTTGGCTTGAGCTGGTTGGGTTGCAGGGAAACTCCTAGAAGATCTAGTGTGAGCAGAAGATGTTCCTGGACTAGCAAACTCTATTTTTGCTTTCTCTTTTGCTGCTTCAGCCTCATCTCTCTTCCTTCTCACTTCTTTCAATTTCTCCACAGGTATTCCCATATTTTCTGCAAAGACTTCTAATTCTTTTCTTACTCTTCTAGCTATCGTAGATTTCTTCAATTTTGAATGAACTTGCAAGATTTTCTCTGCATAGTTTCCAAATCTTTCTTCTCCCAGATCCTAAGGTGAACTCAACAAGTGTTCTACATACATTTTTCAAAATTTTCTCCTCTACTTTGTAACCCATATGCATGATCCAAATTGTTCTAGGATTAGCAGCTTCCATATGGAATTGATTATTGTCTACCATGAAGCAGATAGTATCTTTGTACTATTCCACTATTGAGGTAGGAATTATCTCCCTAGCATACATCATATTTTGGAAAATTTTAAAGTAACCCTAGAGGGTGGTATTCTGAGTCTAACGATCACCTAAACCAAACAACATGTTCCTTATCTGAATAGCTACCAACTCATCAATGCACCAACAAACTTTTCCAACTCCTGGAACCTCAACCAAGAAGTAGAATAGAAAACATAGCAGCAAGTTACCGTATTTGAATGTATTCTTCTTATCTTTCTTGATTTTCCCTAGCTTCTCCATTAACTGACTTTTGAGCAATTCACATAGATCATAGTCTTCATTTTGTTTGACCATCTCATAAGCTGCGTAGATAGTCATATTGAATATAGAGTTCTCCCAACTTGAGTGATAGATCTTATAACCAATAACCATTGATGCGAATTTTACATCTACTATAGCAATATCCTCTATTGTCATTGCTCTTTTGTCCCATTGAGAACCTGTTGCCTCAATGACCTTATCATTCTTTATGGACTTCAAAACTAGAAGTCTACCGATGGAATTTAGACCTGTAACCACACATATAGCATCTTTCATGATTTTAAATGGAACATCCAACTACATGAATTTGTCATGAACACGACTCAACACATATCAGACCCATTCATTTTCCTCAAATATTGGGAATTTTTCAAACTACGTGAACTTCTTTTCCTCTAGGGTTTTAAATTTTGGAGTTACAGTAAAATCTTCTTGAATTATGTGATGAGAATACAAATTCATCAAATGAGAGCTTCCCAATTCTTCAATATTTGCATGTATATAAGCCCTAATATCTTCAATGTGCAGGACTCTATACGACACAAATGAAAACGCACCTAAGGGGTGTGTCTCTACAGACTTATAAGGATGCCATTTAAACTTTGGGCATGGCTTATCCTTCACTTTGACTACCAAAGGAGTAGACATGATTGCAATCTCACAAATTCATAGGATTTTCGATAAATACCTTTCGGGTTGGAATGAAATTTGATCACAGATCCTTCTTTATGCTAGAATCTCTCCACAATTTGGCAACGATCACTCTAGAGCTCTCCAAATTTCTTTCCTCCAAAATGAAAAGTGACAACTGAGGGAATAAAATGTTCTTTTATCATCTACATACCTAACTCCTTTTTGTTGCAATAAATTCATTTACCCTAATTCATCTGGTTTCCTGTCTTTCATGTACAGAGAAATGATTCTTCTGCGAATCTCCAAAATTCTTCAATAGTGCCTCCAATTCATTGAACAACATCTGAAAAACATTAATGCACTTACTGGACTCATTTGGATTCCAGTACCAATCACCGGCAAGGGGTTTAAAGGATTTACTTGGCAGCTCCCCCTAGGCCAGAGGCCTAAAACTAATTCGTGGAGGGATTTCCAGAAGTTGCTTCTGGTGCCAACATATTTGCTTCAACAGAGGGATTCTTCTTCACCCATTTCTTCTTCATTTTCCTTTTGATCATATCAGTAGTGACTTTACTTTTTCCCTTAACATCATGTTGCATGTTCTATTTTACCAGACCTCCTCTATTCCAACAAAGTCTAGCAGTGTGGTCAGATTTGTTGTAGTTGTAGCACACAACACTTCTATGTCTAGGCCAACTATTCCACTAATTTTGTCTTGATCTACATTCGTTAACAATATGTCCAAATCTATTGCATGCATAGCATCTGATATCTCTATGAAAGTTATTCATCACAATTCTGCATTCACTTGACTTATGACCATACTTAAGGCAATTAAAGCACTGACCTGAAAAATGATGGTCCTCTTGTGTTCATCCTGCTCCTACACTGAGAAGCAATATGACCAAATTTTTTGCAAGAAAAACAATATCCATTAAATCTTTGAGCATTTGGTTGTCTTACCAGATTCCATCTAGCTCTATTCATCTAATTTTCTTGCCTGAATCTCCTTTGTCTAGTTTTCTTTTGTCCAAATCTGGAACTTTCTCCTTCTTCATATCCAAGACCTCTCTTGTCACCATCAGTCCTTTTTCCTTTAATCATTTCATCAAGTTTGGCTGAGATTTCTTTGAATTTCTCCTTGTACTCACTCGCAGCAGCAAGTTCATTTCTAAGATTATCAAGTTGTTTTTCAGGCACTTCTTCATTGTTTTTGGATTCCTCTAGTTCATTGTCCAATCGGTTGCATTGTTTATATTTTTCTTTCAAGGATTGTGTGAGCTTTTCTTCATTCTTCTTTCTATCCTCAATCTCCTTAGTCATTTTCATCATGATGGATTCCATCTCCCGCTTCAGGGCAGCACTCTCTCTGGAAAACTTTTCACATTCTTTTGTTTTCTCTCACAGGGCATGACTGAGTTGTTCATCTTCTATGCTTTTGTTCTTCTGCTTAATATGATCACACAGTTCTTTCCTTTTCTCCCTTGATTCATTGATTTTGTCTTTTAATGACTAAATGAATTTCTTTGCACTCTTAAGATTTTCTTGCAACACCCGGTTCTCAAACTTTGACTGGTCAAGATCATCAAGGGCCACCATGAGTTGTTATATAAGACTACTTATATCCATTGAAAAACTCATTCCAAGATATCCCCAAGCTGTTAGACTTCTTCCGAGGAACAAGCTTTGATACCAATTGTTGGAAATAAGCAACACTGAGAGGGGAGGTGAATCAATGTTGTGCAAAACTTAATTTTATTATTCTAATCTTTAACTCACTTAAGCATTCAACAAAAGAAGTATGCATGAACAAAAAGAAGAAAATCACAACACCATAACACCAGGATTTTTATGTGGAAAACCTTTTAGGGGAAAAACCATGATGGATGGCCAATCCACAATGTAATATGAGTATACCCAAAATAAAGATTACAAAATAGGAATGCACTTGCATTCAAGCACATTTCCTAGAGCTCACTGCTTAAATAAGATAGGATTATTGCCTTACAATGATTTGGATTGAATCCAAAAGGGTGAACTGATAGAATAGCATCTACAATGCTTGATTACAGTTCTGATTAAGCTCTATAGTCAATATTTTGTCCTTCTAACTGATTCAACAATTCAGCTCTGTTTTGCACAAACTCGCTATGCCAAAAACTTTAATGCACAAGTGAAACTATGCATAATTTCCTAATCGCCCTTCTGATGTTCACAACACACTTCTATACTTACAACTTACTCACAAAATGATATAATTGATAACCTATATATCCGCATCAAGGATCTTGTCATTACAAGTCGGCCTTCAATAAAGTACAAAATATTCTTCATGTGTTGGCTCAAATCATGAACAATTTTTTATGCATACCCATACAAGTCGGCGATGACATAGCTTGGACTCAAAATAAAATGCTTAAACATAAAAAAATGTTTAAATAATTACTCCTTATACATCCACAACATGCCACATTCATTGAGTCGGCCACAATGAGCAAATAAATGGAAAAACATCCTGTCGAATCTCCTAACTTGTACACCGATTAATGCAACACCACAAAATTCGATAATGAGATAACATACATGGTTAAAAAACTATCCCGGGGATCCACAACTCAAAAAGATGATCCGGTGAAGCATACAGATTGACGTAGTAACCAGATACCTTGTTCTTCATATTTTTGTTGGTAATATTATGTTCTCAACTCCTTATGCCGGTATGACCACATTCTAATTTGTGGACCAAAATAGTGACTTCATTTGCCATCAATGACAACATTAGAAGCCATATGCCAACATGTTTTTGGTGGCCAACCAGTTGAATTCATTATTTATTCTCTTCCTGTCCAACCTAATTGAAGAATTGAAGTGTTGCGATGGATATAAATGCAAGATCATTTTGGATACAACATGATGGGAAGTATATTTCAAGTGGGAAGATGTGTGTGTGCAAATTTTATTGAATATCCAATAGAGATATTGCTAAATATTGTGAAAGGAAAGATCAATTGTGTTGTAATGCCTCAGTCAATAGAGTATTATGTTAGAAAATTATTGTAATTCTCTCTAAATCATATTGTATCATACTTTGAGATAGTGAATTTCATCATGTCCTTGTATCTTTCTCTTTAAGTCATGTTGTCTTTAGTTCAGCAAATCCTTTGTATCTTGCTTTAAGGAAACGAGACTTCCTACAAGTATTTTTTGTAATGATCCTATATTGTGAGTTAACTATCACCATAGTTTTTCCCTCATTGGGTTTTCCACATCTGGTATCTCCTTATGCATGTGTGTGTTCTCTATTTCCTTCTCTTTGTTGTTGATTTGATTATTGCTACATATTTCATTGGTAAATTTTGATAAAGTTGATAAAGGTTCAAATTGCTATATTTTGTTTTGCTTAAAGTTTTATCTTTATCTGTTAAAGGATTTTGAGTTGTGTTGAAAGTTTTAAGTTCTAGAAGAGGTTAAGTCTTTGTGTAGACCAATTCACCCCCCTCTTAGTCTCTAGAAGTGCTCAACACCCACAACCACACTCCCTATCCCATGATTTTTTAAAGTTTGTTTTCCTCCCTACACTTAATCAAAAAGAATTGATCACCCATTTCCAAAATTCTTGAGGTATCAATCATCCTTGAGTCCTATCGCCCATCATATTGTGGACTTAAAAAAAATTCCTTACTTCCATGCCTAAGAGGTAAGAGGTATCTAAGAAACTCGATCCTCTGTCTATCACTCTCTTGAGTGTGGAATTATAGGTATTCCCATTTCCTCATTATTATAGAGTAATGGGTAAGTCATATCCTAGATCCGTAATCTCTACCAATATTAGTTGTACTAAAAAATTTATCATTATTTCTACTTGTGTTGGGTATGGTCAACCCTCGATCCCCACACTTTTTACCATTGAGTATGTTTAAAGCATGGTCCCCACTCCCCATCAATATTCCACCCATTGGAACTTTACATTTCTCTTTACCATCATATTAATTTTGAAAATGATTAGCAATGGTTTTGGCATCATGGTCCCTTTTGTTCCCCTATCTTGTCTTCTTAAGCTTATGAACCTTTGCATACCCTTATTTCTTGGCATATTAATATCCCATTCCTTGAATCTTGGATGTTGGTCCTTCAAAACATTTAATGGAAATATCCCTAGTGGAATCCCCACTAAATGGTATCCCAATCCTAAAACCCTTGATCCCTCATTCAAGTTCACCCATAGGCATGTGAATCCTTGGACCCATGAACCCTTTAGTATATGCACCATCTAGGATGTGAAACCCTAAAACCCAAGTTACTCACTCATGTGCACCATCTGGCATGTGAATCCCCATAACCATGACCCCTCTTACAAATGTTCCCTCTAGCACATTGATCCCTGATCACTAGCTTTAGTCATGCCTTTTCATAGGCTTTCATCATTTGGACATGAGTCTTCACCTACCACATTACATGAATTGGAACACTATTAACAACCTCATTTGAATATGATAAATGCGAAGGAAAATATCAAATTACTACAATGCATGTGGGCTCCATACTAGGTCCACCAACCCATATCTAAGGTAGGCAACTTGATCAATTTGTATCCTTTTTCAATCATATCAAACCCAAACTTATAGAGTTGAACACTTGTGTTCACCTAAAAAATCTAAGGATGAAACCCCTTAGGTTCTAGAGATTAGTGGATAAAACCCCATTGGTTTCCTTGGAGTTTGGATGATGAAAATGCTTCAAGATTATACAAACAGCTTCATCTAGATGTTGCAACTACATTTCAAGTGTAGATTTCAACAACAATTTGGGCATCTCAATATTTTGGGTATATTTTTAATATATTTGTAATTGTTATAGAATAAAATCTTTACAACCCTTTGGGAATGAAATATATTTTAATGAAATAACTAGTTTCAACAAGTTTTATTTGCTACAAATATATTTCATATTTTATGGGCATTTCAAATCTTACCAATTTTGTGAATATTTTTAGTGGGTATTTTAGATATAAGTGTTTTTAAATAAAATTTTGGTTAAGTGTCACCACACATACCTTATGTGTCTTCATGTTTACATATTACTAAATATGCATATGTTTACATGTTCAATCTTAGTTTCACATGTTTCCTAATGCTTGCATGATCTACTTATATGTATTTTTTTGTTGCATGTCCTCAACATTGGTGACTACACTAGGGGAATCTTATAAGCCTTGGTTATTTGTGCTTAGATGATGACATCTTGATATTTTGATTGATTGTCACACAATGTTACTACTAACACTTATTGT
The DNA here is from genome assembly GCA_007258455.2 of Sequoia sempervirens. Classification (NCBI taxonomy): domain Eukaryota; kingdom Viridiplantae; phylum Streptophyta; class Pinopsida; order Cupressales; family Cupressaceae; genus Sequoia; species Sequoia sempervirens. The sequence continues at coordinate 24,796 of VDFB02002541.1, read as the reverse complement.
TTGATTATTCGGTTTTACACAATCACATATTTGCCATCTCCTCCAATTCCTTGCATTCTTTGTATGCAATAAGTTGTAGGAGGCACATACGATCATTGATGCTCTTTGATTATTATGAAAGTATAGTAATTGGCTCATGGTTATGATGATTATTGTTGTTTCCAAACAAATCCTTAATTGTCTTCCAATTAGATATATTTTTACACCAAACAATTCCCTATTACTTTTGTTTGAGATAAAATTCTTCTTTTTACTCTAGGTGAACCCACTTTACCTTTCTCTTTTTTACTTTAAATTTTTTATTCATAGATAGTTTAACATTTGTGTTTATGTCTATTTTAAATACTTGGCATATGTTACTCATTGGAAAATTTTCTTTTGTGCCTACAAGTTTTGAGATGGAGCACTCATTGCAAGGAAATGTGTTAAATTGTTATTCTTATTTATATGAGTCTAAACATCTAATTTCAAGACTAATATTTGATTTAGTTTGAAATGCATATTTATAGCAATTCATATACAAGTCAAAGTGGGGGAAAATTGTATTGATGAAAATTGTTCACCTTGCACTTTTCCTCTTTATTTTTGACTTACTTTGACTTGTTTGTCCCTAATGCAATGACTAATGTTCAAAATGATGTATTCTTCCTTGGAGGTTGAAAAATAACCTAATTAGAACTCTATTCCATGTCCAAATATTTCTAGGCAGTGGTCCTAGTTCTCTTTTTTATCCATTTATTATTTTAGATCATTTATTTGGTTGAAAAACTAACTTGGGTTAGATTTTGAGGTACACAAATGAATCCTAAACATTTAAACTCAAATTTAAAAAACAACGTTCCCCCTTTCCAACAATATGTTATGAACGAACTAAAGCACACAACTTTTCAAACTACACATTGACATGTTGTATAGAAGGACAAATCTTAATTCATTATGATTATCAAGCACATATCTAGATAATTATTGAGAGACATCTATAACATAGATGCTAGGTTCTAGAAGTTGACATTGAATGTCATGCAAACATCATGTGACACCGACATTGAATTATGTCTAGACATATTGTGTGACAATTTGTTGTCTTCAAATAAATACAAACAATCCTAGCCTATCAAACTCTTAAATGTTGTCTATCCACTCCTTTTTAATAACAAGTTGGATGAATCAAAATAGACAAATTTCCAACTCCATAACTAACACAATTCAAATTTATAGACTAGGTTTATATGTGCATGCAAAGTTTAGATCCACATGCATGAAGGTTAGTTCCATAGTCATGAAAGTTAATAGAACAACAATAATGATTTTTTCAATCTTAAGACATTCTTTTGAGAATGTCCTAATTTTCTAACATAATGATGCATCACTTTGTAACATTTCACATAATGAAATTTTCATCAAACTTATAACCAAATAACTTTATTTTATTAATTTAAAAGTACAATATTTATTTTTAAAACATTCTTACTTATTTATCCTAAATTAAATTGTTATTTAGGTATTTCATTTTCATAAAATAAATCAACTATGGAAATATTCCAATTAAATAAATTAAATAGATATTGTTAATTCTAATATATCTTTACATTTTTGTTATAAGAAATTAATAAAAATTGTTAAATTCATATCTAATTTTGTTAATGAAATGATTAATTAAATAGATAATTATAATTTATTTACTAGAAATTTTAAATTATAAATTTTCATGATTCAATTTTATTTTATTTTTATTGATAAAAAAACATATTACAAAGATATTACAAATAGATTACATCAAGTGGCTGTAAGAAAAGCCAACAATAACATGTCAGTCTAGCAAGGAATAGTTATAGAAATTTACAAAAAACTATTACATGATAGTACAACTATAGAAAAGCAAGAAGCAAGTACAACCAACAAGACCAACATTGGTTACAAACATGGAAAAGCAACCAGAAAGAGCATAATCAATCTTGAAAATAACACCTTAGACTCTTTTTGCTAAGCAGTTGCTTAACATAATTCAATATTTATAAGATTTTATAAAATATGAAATGCAATTTAAAACATTATATTTTTTTAATAATAATTTTGATTAATTTATATTATGTCACTTATTAGAATTTAAAACAAATTAAAGTCTAAGATGTGTTTTTATATTTATTATGATTTTTATTTATTTGGATTATACATATATGATGACGGATAACATTTTTAAAATAATGTAGGATAGTTATTTTAGGTTTATTTATAAGTTGTCTTTTTAGTTCATAATTTTAGAATTCATGAAATTGTAAAAGCGTTTAGATAGCTGGTATGAGTTTTCCACAGTCCATCAATAAGAATGTTATGAGTCTTCCTAATGATGGATCGCTGGGTGTGATTCAAAATGTCGAGCTAAAAAATACACAATGTTTAGATGTCGATGAACCTTTGATCTCTTAGTGAAGTCGAAAGGTTTTGAATTAGCCCATTAGAGATTAAGTCTTGTTGAGTGCAAGACCCCAACATAAGAGACGACTCTAAGATCATGCCCTCAGTGAATTTAGCATAATGAATATCCCTTAATCCTCGACTCTTAGTAAAGGAAGTTTCAACCTAAAGACTCATGCTATATTGTGCTAATTAACTAAAATTTATCTAAATGATATAAAATCCTCCATAAAAAAAAATTTTTAAAAAAAAATAGAAACTAAAAGAGTTTAGATAATTATCTATTAATATGTCTATCTATATCCACCAATATATTAGGTAAAACAAAATTAAAAAATAATTTTCTTTTATAATTTTTTTTTTTTCCAAAGATTTTATCCAACAAAAATGTTCCAATTTGCACAAAAAAGATCTTACACCCTCCTTCAAATTTGATATTATTTGTGTATATCACATTGAAAAGACTCGCCACCTACCCACCTTATCATTGATTGACACGTAATTCACTTTTTATAAATGTAGTTGAGAAATTTATTTCCTTCATTGTCATTATGAGACGACATTTTGTCGGTAAGAAGGTAACCAATTATTTGTGATAAAGTATTTACAAATAAATTAAAAAATTAAATTAAATAAGGTAAAGTGGGAAAAGATAAGGTTGAATATGGGGATATCGTGTAAGTTCATTCATCTCAGATATTCTTCATGATTATATTCATTTATCACTAGTTTTACTGGTTAGTATTAATTGTATTTTATACTTTATTAAATATTTTGAATATGATATTTAATTTTATTTATTTATTTTTAAATAAATTATTGTGAATTCTATTTATTCTAACTATATTAGAGTTTTCATCCTGATATATTTAATGGAAATATCATAAAATATTTTTTATTTTTATTTCTATTCCTGTCACTTGTTCATAATGATTTGGGAAATATTTTTGTGTTGTTCAAATAATATATGTTTTTGCATTAGGAAGAAAATAATTTAAATTGAAAAGATGAGTGCATAGGAAGGTATGTCAAATTCAACGTGCTTTTTAAAAACTTTATAAGAAAGAACCATAAATTACGGGAAATATCTTTATAACTTTTGACGAAGAAAGTTTTAATGAGAAAAAAACAAATCTCTTTAACAAAAAGATATAAGATTGGTGGTATAAACAAAAAGATTTATTAACTTTGTATTTTTATTTTTTTTAAATAGTCTTTTTGTTTTATTTAGATCTAAGATTTAATGGTGGAATTTGAATATTTCATTATTTTTTATTTAATTATAGGTCTATTTTGATGAGATATTTTAATAAAAGCATATATAAGTATATAGTATTTGTGTGTAAATTTGAGCACATTTTTCAATCGTTCACTCATTTTCATCTATACATAAGTTTCTAGATATTTTGGCATATCCTATTTCTATTTATGTTCATCCATATACATTCACTATTATTAGCCTTTTATTACATCCATGTTCACAAATATGTGTATACTCCCAATCCCCACCTTCAAATCTACACCTCCTTGTCTTGGGTTAGTGTTGCAACATGTGGCATTGATCTTGCACCACATATAATTGACAACTAAAATAAAATATTCAAAATTCAAAATTTACCAACTCCTAAATATTTCACCAATCATTATGAGTCAAATTGGTGTACGGATAAAAGTACAAAGTTGTGCCACACTTTTATAAAGAAAACGACCAACACTGATCCAACTTTTAAACTTGAATTGCTAAAAAATGACATATATGTTTTAAATTTTGAAATGATGTAAACTAATAAATGTGTATTTTTAGTATATTTTATGTTTGTATTTTTTGAAAAAAGTTAAAAAATTGTTTGAATATAGTTTTTTATAAATTGACACTATAATTTAGTTGTTGATAAAATGTTGAAAAATAAAGTTACATGTGACGTCAATTTTATATAGTATTTTTTTTTTTCAATTTATGTGTGTATTTATAACTTGAAACTTTATTCCATATATATATATATATATATGAAAACTTGTGTATCAAAACATTTTTTTTTTCATTTGACATCAAATTTTATATTAACTATTTATTTAAAATAGAAAAAAATTACACCATCTCGATATAGATTCTTTTATCTAGTGCCCCATATTTATTTCAAAAAATTTAATAAGTTTTTATTTATTTTTATATGGTAATCAACCTAATATTTGTATGTTGATGAAAACTACACTTATGGATCTACAAAAGGGTACTTTTACATTTTCAAAAAAATATTATTTACATGGGTAGAAGTTGTTGAAACATCAAGTTTTTCAATTTTTTTGGTAAATTAGCAATTTTAGTTGGAAAAGTTGTCAAAATATCTAACTTATCTAGAATGAATCTTATTGGATCATATGTTTGACAAAATTTGATTTTTAGAAAGAAATACTAAAATTCACTTGTGGTGATAAGTTGTGGTTGAAAGTGTGAACAACTTTGTACTTTTACTTGTACACATTTGTGTGATTGATAGTTATGTCTTTGTATTTAAAGGCATTCAAGTATTAATTCACAGTTGATTATGAAAGGGAAAACCATTCTAGAAATATTTTACTTTGGAACACTAAAATAAATCATAATATGCGTCAAATTTATTTAGGACACCTACATGCCTATTTGATGTCATTGATGTTCTTACATGACCATAAAAATTGTATAACTAAGGGGGTCAACCTAGGAGAACATGACCCTTACGATCTAGATAAGGTATTTTTTAATACCGCTTTATGGTTCAATACGTATCAAAGTTTTAAATGACATCAATTTCTATAGTCCAAAATCACTCAATTCAATCATTTGAGCTTCAAATCATTTTCATGCACTAGGTTAGTATCACAAACCGTAAGATCAATCTCACACATCATGGATTCAACTCATAGAGAATTTAGTATTGATTCAATACATAAGACATTTTATAGATTGTAAATATAATTTTTTGTACTATCAACATGTAGAATTTGTGCAACATCATCAATAAATTCTTCATATTTCTCAAAGATAAGTGCAATATTTTCCCATTAAATTCCACAAATATCTTTCTAGTTATCAATTCCTAGCTAGATATTAAATAATCTAGACTAAGACGTTTTATCATTCACTTTGAAAGTCCTTAGGGTATGGATTCATATTCTTATCTTACTTTGATTAGGGTTTAGATATATAAAATTATTTATATATTTTATTTTGTAGACACTAAAAAGTGTCCTACACTTGCTAATACCATTTTTTCTTATCAATTCCCTTGTCTAATGTCATAAGTCTTCTATTAATTAAATAATTTTAATTATTTAATTAATTCATTACTATCTTTATTCCTCTTTGATTGATTTAATAAATTTTATTTATTTAATTGCATCACTAATGTCCTTTTCATCTATAATTAAATAATTTTTTATGTATTTAATTATTTACCACTTTCCATTATAATTATAGTTATTATTTAATTATTTGTTAACCTCTTCTATCATTAAATTAGCTAATTTGTCATATTCTTCCCATTTTGAATTAAATTATTATTTAATTTAAAAATCAGCTTGTCACATGTCTCACTTGTGAATTAAATTATTATTTAATGGAAAAGTCAACCTATCACATGTCCTCTATAATAAAATAATGTTTTTTTATTATTTAATTATTCATTTCTCTCTCAAAACAAATAATTTTGTATTTATTTTGAATTCCTCCTACAACCTCTTTTCTATGCTAACCTCATTATCCGTGTCAATCTTATCTTCTCTTGTCTCGTTCATTTTCAACACTTGATTGAATTATTTTATAATTCAATCTTAGTCATTCATTTCTTGACATTGCCCTAATTTTTTCCTAACCCTATTTCACACTACAACTTTCATTCTTGGCCATTGATTGACACATCTTATTGACATTGAATCTCAACCCTTCATTCAAATTTGTCTTTTCTATAAAAGACCCTACCCTTGTCATTTTCATTGTCTACATCTTATGCATATCTAGAGCAAGTACATGCTATTAGTGTGAGACAACAATCTTCAATATTTTGCTAGTCATTGTCATAGACTATTATTGCACACTCAAATCTAAGGGCATCAAGTACATTTCAAGCAAAATGGAGAAGAGCAATGGAGGTGAAACAATGATGGCATGAAAACTTTATGGTAATATTGCTTTATATTTCATGTCTTTATGTTTATTTGTGTTATATTGTTGGTTTAGGGTTATTTTTTATGCTATTTTACATTATCCTAGAATTTTACCCTAGATTACATTGGTGAGCCCAAAGTGAATGTAACAAGATTCTACATAAATTTTTGAAATTTTTAGATTTTTAGGCTCACAAATCAATTAATAGTTTAAACAATGCAACTGCAAAAACTAGTGTGACGCAACTAACATCTGGAAAGCCGCAACTGCTTCAGGATAAGGAAATATCACTTGGGTTGCTCTTATTTTCGAATTTTTGGTTAATTCTAGGTTACTGGTTTTTATTTTCATCATCTAATATTAGTCCTACATCATATTAGTCTCTGGTTTGGTCAAAATTGCTTGCCCTTTCTGTGTTTTGTAGATATAGGTTTTGCGACACATTTGCTTGGGGCATCACCACAATTGTTCACAGCATCATAGCATCATTATTTTGCATCTATTTTCAAATTTTCTTGTTGTTTCTGGCTACTAGTTTCAGGTTCTATCAATTAACATCAATATCATATCAGTTTGGTTTCTGGTTTGGTCGAAATCGATTGTTTTATTATGTTTTGCAGCTCCAGGGTTCATTCGCTGCAAGTGTGGAGGTCTTCACTACAATTGCACAAATGTCCACTGCATCTGTGACACAATCGCCATCCCGAAAGCCCTAATCAACAAGTTTTGAGTTGCATCTATCAAAACTAGAGACCTACAACTGTCAACTACATTGACGCAATTGCCTGTTTTCCAGAATCTTTAATTTTCTTACGATTTCTCAATTCTTTTTTCTTGCATTTGGTAACTTAGGCATTTTTGGCAATTCTGGCGGATTTATCCCTATCAGGAATGCTATTTCAGTGAAGTTGAAAGATGAAATAGTTGAATATATTGAGGAGGTTGTTGGTGATCTTTCCCTTTGCGGGGAGATCTGTCAGTTCAAAGGTTTTTGCCCTAACCTCCCCCAACTGCACTCCTGGATTTCTAGCGAATGGGAGCCTTTAATTTCGGGTAAAGTTAACATTTATCCCTTGGCTAATGGATTTTTTGCTGCTAAATTTGACAATGCTCAGGACAGAAAAGTAATCTTGTGTGAAAATTATTTTAGCTGGGAAGACAAATATATGCTGATGATCAAACCTTGGCATTCCGATTTCAACCCTGTTTCTGAAACTTTTAATAAATTCCCGATTTGGGTCAAATTGCCCAATCTCCCCTTCACCTTTGGCATGACTCTTCTGGAGGAAGTGGGTGATGCCCTTGGTGATTTCTTGATGGTGGATGATGAATCTTCTGACATTCTTCATTCCACCTATGCTCGCATTCTGGTTGAAATAAATGTTTCAAAAGGGCTGCCTGTTGAAGCCCTTAAATCTTCTAGAGGCTCCTGGGTTCAATCTTTGGATTATGAAGGGATTCCCTTCCAGTGTAGACGATGCTTCAATACTGGACATGCGGTTGCACATTGTGGATTTGAGAAAAAAACTAAGACAACTACTTGGTGGAAAGGTGCTTCTCAACAACATTATACAGTTGAGAAGAAAGCTGATCAGAATAAGAGTTTTTCAGATGTGGTTGCCTCTGAACCACTGGGTCTTGGGACGCCCCCTCCTATCGTCTCAACTGGCGGGGACGCTAGGGCATCCCCTATTGAGTCTAAGTCTGCTACTTCAGGTGATTGTGCGTGGACTTCCCTTTCTGGCGGTTCTTCCGTGAAGTCTTTATCTACGCAAAGGAATCAAGATGATTCTCCTAAATCTTCTACTGTTGGCTTTCACACTCATGAAAGTTGCGGGCTGGTTTGAAATGGAAAAGCGGTGCAAGTGGAAGATGGGTGGATCATAGTTAAAGGAAAAAAATTTAAATCCTCTAAGCCGTCTTTCGATATGATTCTCCGCTCCCACAAGAAAAGTGTAAAGTGCAAATCTTGATTGGTCTTGTTGTGGAGCTGATCTTTTTTGCTGGTTGTTTGCTGTCTTTTTCAGCAGCCTTGTTCTTTTTGTTTAAGGGTTTTGGATCCCTTCAAAATCTGTTTTTCCTTTTATCAAAAACTTAGGCATTTTTTGACACTAATATCTGCTTTGCAATGTGTGGCACATGTGGAAAGGAGGCATTTTCTTTTGATTTTGCTAACTTGTTGTCTTGTATCATTTTGCAATTTTGTTTAATCACACTCATTTGGTTAAAATTAACTTGCATATTCACTCATTTGGGCTAAAACTTACAACTTGCATACTACACTCATTCGGTTTAAAATTAACCTTGCATATTCACTCATTGGCTTCAAAATTGACAACTTTTCATTGAGTGTCTTCTTTCACATATTGATTTGAGGGTTAAAATAAATCATTGTCTTCCATGTCTTGTGGTTTTGCATTTTGTTGAGAGGTGTGTATGCTCTTCTCTTGCACCATTTTGGTGATCTTGAGAATCAAAAACATCTCTTAGCACTTGCTTTATCACCCACACATTTCGATTTATTAAGGTTGATGAACCGCATGTGAGTGAGAAAAAGGTGGTGAATGCTCTCTCCTTGTGCTCTGTGTGATCTTGGGGATCAAAAGCAGCATACTTGTCTCACCTTTTTTACCTTTAGAGGGGCCTACTAAAGGAGACACATCCGTATGAAGAACTCCCTAGTGACCCCAATCGATTTTTCCCTTGGGTCGTTATATAAAAGGATGTGAAAAAAGTCTTAGTCCTCATGGTATGTAGGCCTTAGTCGTACAGTGTCATTCAGAATGGGGTACTACCGTAAAACGTATAAGAGCCCCTAGTAGGAGTGATTAAAGCCTTAAGTAGCTTGATGGACGCTCACAAGGTGTCATGTCCTCAAGAAATGACTAATAGCCACACCCTTTTGCTTGAGCTTTGGCAATGTTCTTAGTGCCAGGGTGTAGCACTGCACCCTTAAGACTTTTACGCCCAACATTTGGCTCCCTTTAGCGATACGAAAATCCCTGGCTTGCATAAGTTACTTGCCTTTTGGGTTTGTGACTTTCCATAGAGAGGGTGATTGTGGCATCCTTCTAGTGCAAGAGGCACATACCCATTCATTGTCGTAAGAAAGAGGTGATACATGCCCTAACAAGGTGTCTCGTATGGGTGTCCCTCCCTTGCGTCGAAGGAGATTCCTAGAGTGGATCTAAGAGTGTCACCATTGACCATTGACTTTTAGGGATAGACAAGTGTTTTCTATGTGTGATATTGTTTTCGATATGTGCTATACTCATGGTAATTTGGGGTGAATAACCCTAGAACGTACACATTATGAACACACTTTTGACATTTTTCAAACCAACCCAAGTGTTTTCAAACTGTCTACAGTGTTTGCTATTCAAATTTTGCCAAAATCAAATCCAAAATTGAGTCAAAACATTCAATATTGGTCAAAGCAAACTATTCATTGTAACTGACTGTCATTCACCACAACTATTGTTTAGAAACCTATATCTGGATTATAGAAAACTGCAAGTGATCCCCAGAACACCGCAACTGTCACTTAGAACGAGGCAATTGCCTGCTATTGAAAATTTTAGGGAAATCTAGAATAGTCCATTCTCTGATCAATTCTTGAGCATCACCTTGTCCTCTAATCACAGACTTGCAATCACCACATCCTTGCAAATTTGCTATTTCAATCCATCCATTACCACATCCTTGTGTTCTTTGCATTTTCCATAGGTCAAACATTAAGTCATCTTTTAGCTTGCATACACCTTGTTGTAGTCTTTGGCTTTGGAAATTCATTAGACTTTAGAGCAGTCCATAGATTACCAAATCGGATTTATCTTGACCTTACTTTTCATCATCTTAGTCATTTTTCATTTAGGTTGGCTCCTCAACTCACAAGGCTAGTTTGAGACCACCTTTATCAACTTGTCATTTCAATCATTACCATCCTTGAGGTCTTGATAAAATCATATTTTTCTCCTTGGCTATCTTAAGTTTGATTAGTAACCTTACTTTAGACCTACCTTAAGGTGCTTAGTAATCTTAGTCACCATCTTAGGATACATTACCATTCTCATCCTCCATCATCCTCTTACACTTTCATTACACTTGGCATACATTAGTCCTCATTATACTCTTGGATATTAACTTCATTGTGACATTTGACACCTTGACTATTGTCACCTTGGTTATTTATCTAAGTATCATCCCTAGTCCACATTTATACCTCAAAAATCCAAAAAAAATAGTCATCTTGCATACCTTAGTCATACACATACCTTAGATGTTGACCTCATTGTGACACTATTATATTGACATCTTGACATCTTGTCACTTTGAATCTTCATCTTGGTATCATCATTAGACATCTCCTATACTTTGAAAAATCCAAAAACATAGTTGCATAGCCTTGGTCATACCTTTGCATAGTCATATTTTTGCATTACCATACCCATCACATCACATATCATCTCCCCCTTTGCAAGTTCTTTTATAGTCGAAACAAGGTTGCAAAAAAAACAAAAAGAGATGGACTTTCCCCAGGATGATGAGTTTGTCAACCCCTTTGGTAACTCTTTCCATGGGGTATCTAGACCACAAAAGTCATTTTCCAATCCATTTGAAAAATTCATCATTAAAAGACAAAGAAGGACATCTCACTGTAGAGGAAGTTGAGGCAGCCGCACAAGATCCCAAAGGAGCCTCTTTTGTGGATGAAATAGTGCCATTAGACCCCCAACACTTCCTAGCTAAACCATTGCATGAAGGAGCCACACTACCCCATGGTTTTGACGTTAACACATTACAAGCAATGCCTACACCAAACAAACAAAACCAAGTGCAAAATACACCCACCTCTAGTGGCTCCATCCCAAAAGTCAATACTTCCATACCACTAGGAGGCTCCACACAAAACTCAACTACAATCCATACATCACCATTTGGCACCCAAACAATGACACAAGGGATGACACACAACACAACACAACCCTTTGGCACATCATTCAATCTGTTTTCCACATTTAAAGGGGCATCATCCTCCACTCCTTTTGTCATGGGTCTAAACAAGACAAGAAAGAGACCTAAGATTGTTGTTAATGGTCCTAAAACTCCCACATCAAATGCTATACCAAACATAGGGACCTCTCAACATACCATCACATCACAACAAGGGCCTACTCCTAGTATACATGCACAACACAATGTCCAAGGTTCTACCCCAAACAACACACAAGGTCCTTTTACACAATGGGGCAACCAAAACTTACATGGTCACACTTTTGCAAGTTCATGGCAACCACAATCCAATCCCACTTACACAAATCAAAGTCCAACCTTCAACTAAACATTCATAACCAAATACCATCTTTCATCCATCATATGCAAAACCAAAAACTATCACATACATACATGTCCAATCAAAATCCATCTCACAACATTGGATTACAGCATGCCAACATGGACAATACACAAGACACGTCATTGACCAAGTGGATGTCATGACAACTCAAATGCTTGCCCTGCAACAACAAATAGAGAACATGCAAATATCCAATAAGAAGGCTTGCTCTACAAAAGACTTATGTCCATATCCATTTGACAAAAGTATATACATACCCCCCTTCCCACATGGCTATGTCATGCCTAACTTGCCTAAATATAGAGGGAAGGGAAACCCTATCGAACATGTGAGAAAGTTTTCTACAACTTGCATAGACATTGCATATGAACCTACATATCTAATGAGACTATTCCCAAGAAGTCTTACAGGACAAGCACTTGAGTGGTTTGCACACCTACCAATCAGCATACGAACATGGGGAGACTTGGCTAACAAACTTGTAGAACACTTTGCATTCAACATTGAAAATGAGATAATGATTGCAACCCTATGTCATACCACACAAGAAAAAGGTGAAAACTTTGTGACATTCTTCCAACAATGGAGGGGTTTAGCTAGCAAATGCCCATCGAAATACCCGAAAAACAAAAGGTTGTCATGTTTGTGGAGAACCTCAATTCAAACTTGAAACATGAGTTGTGAATGCAATGTCATGCCTCATTTGCAGACCTAGTAGAGAAAGGCATTATCCTTGAAAAATAACTTATTGACAAAGGAGAGATCAAAACCTTCAACAAGAACACAACTACCCAAAACACTTCCAATGACAAAAACAAATATTGGGCCCACGACAAGAATGTGACCAATGACAGAGTAGTTGATGCCAAGACAACACACAGGCCCTACCATTACACTAAGGGGACCCAATACAATCAACAACACACCACACACTCCCGAGAACACAATAAATGACGTCCAAAACACACAAGAACAAAGAGTCCAAAGGAAGTTTCCCACAAGACAAAAATACACTCCTTTAGGGGAGCCAATTGAATCAGTCTTCAAGCAACTTTTGCAACACAATGTCATAACACTTCCCGATGCAAAACCATATGACCCAGGGCAATTCAAACCCTCTTGGTGGGATGATAATGCCTTTTGTGACTATCACCAAGCTAAAGGACACTTCACTTCCCAATGTCAACAATTAAAGAATATCATCCAAGATCTCATTGAAACGACACTATCAAAGTCAATGGACAACAACAATCCTCTAATAGCGACCATAAAGTCTTTACAGATCCTCTACATAACCATGGAAAAGGATAGGCCTCTAATTTGGTTACTAAGACCAACAATTCTGCCAATTACACCAATGCCAAATTTGACTATACTACCATAATAAATCACATTCGCACTACTGATGATTACGTCAACACCATTACCATCAAGAACTGCCAAAATGTGTTGTTGATACCCGTCGAACAAAGGTGACAATCCAGGGTGCTCCCTCAAAGCAACCACAACCGAAGTCTCAAAACAATCTACTTGACCATTTGGGAAAGACACCGACGCAAATTTGTATCCTTGAGTTGTTGCGTATATCACCTGAACATAGAGCCATTCTCAACAAAGCCTTACAAGACACTATCGTACCCACTAACCTTGATGTCAATCACTTCCAGGAGATGGTGGGCTTTTTGGCTAACTCCCATCATGTCACTTTCTTGGACCAAGACTATTTGACACAAAAGGCCACTCACAATGACCCCTTGCATCTTGAGGTCTTTGTCCATAAACACAAAGTCAGACGAGTATTGGTAGACGGTGGAGCAGGGTTAAATATTTGTACCCTCAAATTGGTTAAGGCATTAGGCTCCTCTAAGGCATATGTAGACACAACCAAAAGCACTGTTATCAAAGCATATGACGACAAAGAACACACTTCCAAGGGTGTTATAACAATACCCCTACTCTGGATGGTATCTCTTCAATATTATGGTCCACAAGCTCTTTGCGACAAGATGTGATAGGATTTGCTCGGTGGTTTCAACAATTCCTTTTCGCCCAATATTGAAGTGATATATTTGGTCACATTTTGGTAATTTCAAAAAACTCTTCATATGTATGCACATGATAACATATTGCTTTAAAGGTGAATCCCCTACACATGTGACAAACATAAGAACTAAAGCCCAACATCTTTCAAAGCAAGAGTATGTTGTGATTTGAAATAGCTACGTTTAGACATTTCTATGAAAATTACATCACGATGATATTAAGATTATTGTGAGCATTTGTTGTTTGATAGGATTAAACTTAGTATTGTTTCAATTTGCATCATCTCTGAGCCATTTCTTTGTGTTAATGGTGGTTGTGTGGAATCTGGAAAGGAAGCGCAGTATTTTGTTGGCAACCTAAACAGGTCCCTCAAACAAGATGAACTTTGTTCCCTTAATTGTGATGTACAAAGTAACCCATCAGCACAATTGTTCTTAAATCTATATATGTCGTTTGTATCAGTCCTTTTTCACCACTATCTTTCTTTTGTTGAAACTATCACTTCCCATTGCCCTTCACCATTTATAACTATGTTCCATACTAATACCTTTGTGTATGTTACAAAATCAAGAGATTTGCACCCACCGTACTTGTGTGTCTTGGTAAGAACAATTTTATCTTTCCTTTGAATTATGGGCCAGATCGAGTGATATTTCCTCTTTTCGATAGATAATCTATGGAGTTTCAGCTTATCAATGTCAAGTGCTTTTGATGGCCGTACTAGCCTATTCCTTATGTGTCAACCAAATATCTCTCTTCACTTACTTTTCCAAGCAAGTGGGCTTGGCATATTTGCTCCTTCCATATAAATTCATCTTCAGTTTACCAGGTCATTCCTCCCACGATCTTCTGTCCATCTAATAATTATATTGGGTGATCTATGATTTCTCTCCCCCTCATCCATTATTTGCCATCTGACTTGTTTATGTGTAAGTTCTCATCGTTTTTCCGATGATTCTTTGAATACTCTTGCCAATGCTCTAGTCTTCTCGAGTTGACTCCTCATGTTATTCTCCTTTTTTTATGTATTTGTTATTAGTGTTTGGAAATCCTTTTGTGTTGCATCCTTTCTTGAATATTCTGTCTTGCCCGGGCTTATAGATGTTATCTCTAATATGCTTAAAATGTCTAGTTATTGCTGCTGCCCAATTTCCATAATTTGCAACAAGTTGATCACTTTCTCTCTAAGCATCTGAGTGTATTCTTGTTTTTGCTTCTCTTCTACCAGTTCTACAAATATGAAATCTTGCATGAGTTTCCTTGCTTCCAAACCTTTTAGCCCCCATTTGAGATTCATCAACTCTAGCACGTGTAACTCAGCTGACTACATAAGTGGTGTTGATATGGGATTGTAGCTCTCTTCCCCATTCAAGTTCATTGATCCTCTTAAGCTGGTGCGTATGTGGCATGATCCTCTTCTATGGTATTTTGGCTATTTTGCAGGCAGATTTCCCTTTCATGCTTTTGCCTAACACCCCATGCCCCACAATTTCATGTCTGACATAGTGATTGGATTGGGTTTTAATGTCTATTTTTGGTTAAATAATGGAAAGCTTTCTGTTTCATTCTCCTTTATTTTGTGCTTTTTGTCTCTTGCTCTATTTCTTCACCAGTGCTGCCTTAGTCTACGATAGTTGGCATCTCATTGTAACACAGTATGGCTTTTTGTAACAACAATTGGTTACTCCCCTACCACTCTGGCTGCTGTGTTTGATCAAGGTGGATTTAATACACCAGTAAGTTCCAGAACTTCCAGGTATAACTATAGATGCTCCTAAATGTTTTATCCAGATAGATTGACCATTGACTGCCCTATTGTTTGTAGTAGCATGAAATCTATCTTCCTATGCATGTTTGTATGGTTTACCCTGTTAGGAAGAGGGGCCTGTTGCTGTTGAGTATCTTGGTGGCTTGGTTGTATTACAGGTTGCTCATTTGAGGCTACATAGTAAATAATGCCATCCAAATACATTTTACACTAGGCCACCAAAAAAAAGTTGTTTGCAACTTCTACAATCTTGGTACTCAAAAAAAGATGATTCCACGGGACTTAAAGGAACAGCTTCCAGAAATCCACAATCCCTTAACCTTGCATAATATTACTCCCTTTTAAACATAACAAACTCGGAGGAGAGTATTAAGATGGAACGAAATCATGTCATAGGTATATGCCACTGTGGCATATAGCTTGTTAATTATGCATAAACATGTATAACAACCTTCCAAAACTGCTAGCAGTATTATTGTCAGAGAGAGAATCTATTTATTCTAATATGGTAGGCTAATTTATTTTACAAGCTTTGATTCACCAATATAAGACTACAGTTTACTAGTTTAGTAATTACTTAAACAGGTATTGTTGCTTCTTGCAAAAATCATATATAAACAAAATTGAGCTGTACATTTTTTGTCAACTCCAACAAGTAATACATTTCAATAGAGTCTGTTATAGACATCGTCTTAGCAGAGCAGCTAGTAGGGGCAAGCACGTAACACAATGTAAGAATCCAGCCTGAAAATGAATTTAGAATATCAAACAACTTGGAAGATAACTGATCATCAGAAATTAACAGTAGTCTTAACTTTTTCTATGTTAAAATTAAAAGTTGTAACAATGAACACGCAAAAAGCTACTTTAAAGATTAGCTGTAGCTGTATAAAATGGAATTTTCTCTAGCAGGTTCAGTACAAATATTCCAAATTCATTTGTTGATTTTAACGCCAAGTGGTGTGAGGGAAGATATACGTCATATATAATTCAAAAACAAACAAAAAAATAGTCCTTCAGGGTATATGTTTTGTTTAAATTTATGTAGTACAATATGTTTTTGTTAGTAGTTTATATTTCACTATCTCGTACTGGTTAGGTAGTTAGCTAGTTTTGAGTGGTTAACAGGAAATTGCTATGTATAAATAAGACTATTATGCAATGGAATAATATCGCAGCATTTGGACCTAGCAGTGGTATCAGAGCCATGGTAGAAGAAAATAGGGAAGAAGGTTGAACATTTTACTGTTGAATGTCATAGAGGCAGAAGTGAAAAAGTAACAGAATACAAGGCACTCGCAAATCTCCACTGTTTTCTCCATTTTGGCATTTTTCATTGCCCCTGCCTACACCTTCATGTTCCCTTGATTTTGGCATTTTCCTTTTGAGGGTATGATCTTCTTCCCTGCTGTGTATGAAAAGGGTGTCTACGTGGATAGGAATGATGAAAAAGAAGAATAAGCTGGCAAAGGAGTTTGTGGAAGCTGTGGCAGAAGCAGTCATTCAAATTATGATAAGGCACAATACAAAAGAGACACAATCTCCTGCAATTTTGTAATAATTACTGGAGATAAATTTAAATTCAGGGCACATGGGGTTGGAGGACTGTACTAAACCACACAAGCCTTCCGTAATACATCTATTATGCAATGGAGTTAGATAATTTTGTGTGGTTGACCAGAATTCGCTATAAATAAATACAACTATCATAAAATGGAATAGTATTGCAGGATTCGGAGCTAACAATTTATGAATGTCCAAATAAACTGATTTACAATTGATGTGAGCTTTCTAATTTATCTGCTTGTCTGGGAAAATTACAATGCAAGATCTCACAATTTTGGTTCTGCTTGGTCTTGGAGGCATTTTTCAATTACATATCACAACTTCTGCACCCAGTTCACCTCTTTCACAGATAGCTATTACACTTGAAATGGTAAAAATCAACTAAAATTAATCACTCAATGGTGATTACAAGATCTTGCAAACAAATTTCACTTATATTCATTTATCTTCTTATTCATTTCATTCCCTTTGACACCACAAAACAGTAAGACAATAAAACAGAGCCAAAAAGGGAAAAAAAAAACCACAGCCAATGGTTTCAGTCTTCAGATATCTTTGCAGAGTTTATATTAAGATGAATGGTGAAGTAATACTTAAAAAAAATTGAAAAATGTCTCCACATTGAAATAAATTTAGAAGTAAGAATATGCATATGCTTACTCATTTCAAAGAGGATCTTCTTGCTATACTTAATAAGCCCGTATTCTAAGCTTGCCATTTTATTGCCGATTAACTAGCAACACAAATGCCCTTCTGAAACATTAAAGACTAGTTGCAGCTAAAACAACCGATCTCCTAAACATTTCTCTTGAACAAAAGATCAGGAAGAATCTAAATGGCAGCTACCCAATTAGTTTACTAAAGATTATTAAAAAAACAACTTCTACATATTGCCTTAAGGCTAAAGCTTTCAGATAGAAATCTAACTAAAGCTACCTTGATCATACTCATGAAGCATACCTTTCAAATATTCCTTGAAATTTTTAGTTATCCAAGACCAAAAGGAATTTCCCATTGCTTATAGCCAGAAGTATAAAGGAACAGAAATTTGGAAAATTTTAGAGCTTAGAAAATCCATTGTAGGCATCAACTGCAGCTACCTCCATCTCAAAGCAAATGTACTTTTACCATGCATTTCAATGTAACACTACAAATTTCTACATCAATTACATTTTCTATTTTTGAACAGAAGAGTGGTTTGGCATGAGAAGCCCCAGGCAAGGAGATTAATTCAATCTAACTGATCAGGCTACAACCCCTAATGTATGTATAGCTAAAGCCTTCAATCTTATAAGACCTGCATTATAGGTCTCTTCCCGAGTCTCTTGATTTCTCGGTCCATTTGACCTGTAAGCATCAAACCAAACATTTTGAAATCACATAACAATGACCAGACAGGATGCCCGAAGGTGGCCGGAGTATTACCCTCAATGAAGAAATGGCTGTACCAAGCTAGCCCATACCCAACGATGGGAACCAAAAAACCCAGCCACCATCTAAACAAAATAGCTGCAATCAAGAAGAAACAAGCTGCAAGTGTACCACAAAAATGCCAGCGCCTTGTTGAAGCCTTGCTATGCTGGTTCATGTAAAATGGCCAAAACTCCTCAAAGTTTCTGAAATGCATCTCTAAAATTATTCTAGCAAGCTTAAGAGAAGTTGTTATTACAAATTAGGTTTTTGGGTCAATAGCTCAAATCCTTAAATCAACTGGATCCCACATTCAGAAAGCCATTACTTATTGGATTTTAGCTTCTCGGTTATTAATACTTCTCGTGTGATTCCATATAACCCCCTTTCACAAAAATCCTGAAAGTGCAGCAGAAAAATCCATATAATTAAACGCAATATTCAGGCAATAAAGCTGCTGTCCAGATTAGGCATCAACATAATAAAAAAAATCAGTAATTACACTACCCCATACTTGTTAGATGCCTGAATTCAAAGCTCAGATGCTGAGTAACTCACCAAAAGGGCAAACACTCCAGTTAGAGGCATGTGATAGAAGTGGCATGGAATTTACACCAAAACACACTAGGGATTACACCTAATAGAAGGATGAATTACACCAAATTAGAAGAGGGATCACTATAGCCCTGGGAATGATATAATCCCAATAGTCTTACCTCTGTGTACCTTGCAAAGTGCTTTCCCAACTAACATGGGAAAAAGGTTTCATACAATTTAAACACAGAATCGGAACTTTTATGAAATTCGGAAAACACTAGATTACTTGATAAAGAGATCAAGACATCTTGACTGGATACCACCATTTTAAATTTGACAACCAACTTAAAAATAAATGAACAGTTAAAGATATCAAGTTTCCACAATCCATCTTGCTTTTTGAATATAATTTCTGGATTTGATTGTGTCAATGTTTTTTTCCATCAAGAATTCAAACATAATCAAATCCAGAAACTATATTCAAACATAAATGAACGGTATCACCATAAGACCCATTTCATACTCAGACCAGAAGACAGACTTACTGAGACTGGAAGATGGCCAATTCCTAAAACATCCTTGGAACATCGAATTTCTAAATTGCACAAAGTAATTGGGAAAATAAGAATTTAATTAATCAAGTGCCAATCAAACACTTAGCTGACAATATATCACCAAACTTAAAGATTTTATGCCAAAACATTAGAAACAGGTATCAACCCATCTGCATCAAGTTTCATTAACATGCACGAAAGTGTGCATTGTGACCTTACCCAATTCGCGTACTGAAAACTAAGCCATCCTAAATTGATTGATAAACAAATTAGACGCGCTATTGCGCCAAAAATGATATAAAGAATCAAATAGAAGCCATATCAATTTCATTATATGTAGATGCAAAGCAAAGACTAAAACATAACCAGTCCATTAAAAGACAGGTCTACATGACGGAAGTCCCTGCTAATTGATAAAATATTATACTCCCATGACCAAAAAACCCTAATAATTCACAAAAATGTCATGCCCACATGATAGAAACCCATTCGAATCGATTAAATACGATATCCGCATGACAAGAATCCAAGACAAACCCACGAAAGAACTAAAATTTTCACTACCAGGTGGAAAAGAATTAGAAATAAGAACATACCCAGAAATTGAATTAGCTGGAAGATTCTCTCCGTTGAGTGCTACAGGGTAAGCTGAATCTGGATCAAATTTTTATGTTAGACAGAAGTTTCTTGGGTTTCAAAGGCACATTTGTCAAATTATATGGTAACTAAACGTTCTTACTTTTTCAGACACAATTTAAAATCTTCATCGTTTTATGACCACCAAACTTTCTTGTTTTCTAAGATAAATTTTGGAATCTTTTGATATAATCGATGATTATGCTCAAAGATTTTTTTACTAAATTTAAACTAAGGGGTGTTCATATAATCTTATGTCGAATGTATTATAAATCATGATAAAAATAAAAAATAAAAATAAAACAATAAATCGGGGTCCTTAATGATTTAGATTTTATATTTGTAGGAACATAAGGTAAAGAGATTTTTTTTAAATAAATAAAATAAAAAATATTTTTTAAGGATTTAAAATAAAAAGACATCGATAATTATTAAGAAATATTAATATCATGGTAAGTTTTTATTTTATTTTATTGTTTTAAATTTTAATTTATAAATATTATATTTAATTTTACATAAATAGAAATTTATATTAATAATATTTTAAAATTATTTTCCATTATCTATAGTAATCTTTTCATCATTAATTAGTTTTTAAAAAATATTAAACTTCATGATGTATTTTATATAGATAAAAAATATCCATCAATCAAATACAAGAAAGTTTAAGAAAATATTTGATTCTTTCTCCATAATTAAATTGTAATAGACACATCAAAAAGATATCTTTCGATATATTTTTAGCCATAGGCTAGATATAGTATGAGATTTGAACCTGAAACAAGTCTCCAAACGAGTGTGTCATTGGAAAACAAGTTTTAGTTGTAGTTTAATGGTAAACCAACTTCTATTTAATGGTAAAAGCCTACAAAATATTAGGTGAAAGCCTCTAAAATCTCACTTATCACCTAAAAGCTAGATAAATATTGATTTTCTAACTAGATGGGAACATTCTATTTCCATTTGTAATATTTTTTTGTCAATTTGATGGTTACTTTCTTTTTTCATTTGCATTGCTTTATTTTTTAAAGCTATATGCAAATATTTCAAAATCAGATAATTTATTTAAGAAAAAAATCTAGATTTATATAAGTTTATTTCTTTCCATTATTTAGCACTTATTATTGATTGTTTGATCTAGTTATATAAATCTAGAAACAAATCTAGATTTATATAAGTTTATTTCTTTCCATTATTTAGCACTTATTATTGATTGTTTGATCTAGTTATATAAATCTAGAATTCGCAGCGCATGACATCCATACGCACACATGCACATACGCATACTCTCTAACATATTAACATACATATAATTTTTTATGGGTGTACTCCTTGAAGCTTCTTTAGATGCAAGTGCTAGTATATAGATTTTTAAAGATATATATGCTAGTTATAAATCAACCAAAATTAAGACTTACTAATCAATGTCAATAATAATATAGTTTATATACAAAAAGAATTATAGTGTTTCACTAATCTTTAATAGAATTATTATGTTGATTATTTCTATAATATACATTTATAGTATAAATTATTAAGTTATGCCAATTTAAATGATAGTATTAGCTTGAAAGATTATTTTTGCAACCTTATTAACATCTCTCACTAATATATTATTAAGTTATCCTTTCATAAATATCAACCTTATTAATTTTTAATTAATCAATGTATAATTGTTCTTTATTTATGAGCTATATTATAAGATCACAATTTGATCAAATTATTATTCAATTTTCTTTTTGAATTCTAGATTAATTCGTTATACAAGATTAATTTTAAGATATTGAATGCTTAGTAACGAAAAGTATGTGTAAATTAATCAATATATCCATAAACTTACAACCTCTTACCATAATTGTTATTTTGAATTATTATTTTTTTAATTAGTTTGATTAAACATTGTTAAATTTTTTTAGCACTATTTAACCTCTTTTAAATAAATTCTCATCATTTCTATAATATAATTGTATATTATAAATTATTAAGTCATGAGAATTTAAATGATATTATTAGCTTGAAAGATTAATATTTGCAACCTTATTAACAACTCTCACTAATATATTCTTAAGTTATCCTTTCATAGATTTTTTTCTTAATTAATTAATGTTTATTCAATCTTTTTCTTTTTCTTTTTTATCAGTTCAAGTGAGGTTTTTAGCCTAGCCCAAATTAGGAGAGGTCACAAATGGAGGACCTCTTCCTCAAAAACAAAAACCCTTGCAACTACTGCAACGAGTCCCATAAATAGAAAACAAAGACCAAAGTAAGATTTTGCTCCACTCTTGGCATGGGAATGAAGATGCATGTTGAAGACTACTCCCTTCTTCATTTTCCTTTGAACCACTTCCCAATTTTCCTCTTGATCTCCTAACCTTGGCAACTCTTTAAATTCCTCATGTGGGGGGCACCTCCTGTCAGAAGAGGTTGTATTGAGCTCACAACCTGACCATCTAGGCCATTCCTAGGAGGAGAAACACAATCAACCTTAACATTATCCAACGCCATAGAGGATGATGCATTTGTAGCCTTCGGTGTGACCTAATTTTTAATTGGTGGTTCTTTACTAGCTCCATCCTTGATAGATGCTTTTGGGACCTCCTCTAGGATATCGCCCTCTTAGAAATCCTTTTCCAACCTATAATGTCATAGAATTGCACCTAGGGGAAACTCCACATTTTAGCACTTTTCCTAGCATTTATGACACCCAAACACATTAATGGAAAAAACCCCATGGGTTAGAATTTCACGATTCTAGCTCCATGTGGTCCAATGGCGAAGCAACAGTAGCCCGAAGGCTCATTTCTCAAAAGCTTGTGTTTTGGACACCTGCATAGCGCACCAGTGTCCTAGTGGTTTTTTTAGTTTGAAATGAGAATCTCGAAACTTGGCTCGACACATGTCCCTACAGCCAAGTCCTCAAATGTAATAGCTCTTTGTTGCCTTTGCATGCAGAAAAACCCCACATTTTCTCTCATTTTGGGGGTTCTTTCATTCATTCAATCTTCTCTCCAACTTGACTTCACTTCTCAAGCTCTTCTACTCTTGGAAACAACACTTCTACAAGCAAAGCTCCATTGGACTAAGGTCCCTCCAACAACCAAAGTTCTCTAGCAAGCATTCAACAATGCATTCGTTTGTTCAAGAGGGAGTTGAGGCCTATTGGTAACGCTCTCTCACTCTTTTCTATTTATGAATAGATTATATCTCTTTGTGCATTTTATACTTGGTGGTGCGAGTTCTCCTCCTGAAGCAAGGATTGCTTTCACTACTCCTTTTGTCCATTTTAGTTACACTCTTTCTATCTATCTAGTTGTTTGTGGAGATGGGAACACCAAAATGGGGGTTTGACTGCAGCAAGACCCTATACTGCCCCAACATTTTTCCTCATCCATCTTGTGTGCAAGTTATTAAAGCAGAGCTTAGAGTGAAGATTCAAACATATGGTTATTTGTAAGCTCCCTCCTAGGTCTCTTTGTGCTTCCTCTTAATTTGTGTTCTTCATCTACTATTCTACTTAACAGACCTCACATCTGGGTTAGGAGGTTAAACTTTAATCTTCTCGCTTGAGTCCTTGATCTCTCTATTGTTGGGGACGCCTACGCACCATTTGGACTCTAGTGCATCATGCTAGCATCCTAAATCCGCGCTATTGTTCTTTGGCCGATAGCTCCCCTATCAAAGGCAAAAATCTAGAAGCTTCACTCTCTTAGATTTTGAAGTAGTCTTTTCTGATAATTAATATGGGTAGACTTTCTTTGCAATTTCTTCATTCATCTTATGTTGAGGTGGATAAGGGAAATTCATTCCTTGGGATTCTCTTGAGAATGAAGAGACTCATGTGCAGCGAATCCCCTTTATCTCACATTTTGGTGAACCCGACGTGAAACATGTCGGATCTATTTCTACAATCTTTTAATGTCTATGATAATGCTTTTTCTAAGGAAGATTTTGACATGTTGGATGATGTTCTAGATGATTTCTTAGAAGTATCTTCCCCTGTCTATAAATCTTCTAAACATCTTCCTCACAGGCTGAAGAGTCAGTAAATGTTGTGGTGGTCTCTATGGCTTCTCCAAACCCTCAAAAACTTGTCATCTACCTGGCTCCAGCTAGCCATTCTCCTAAGAAGGAACGTTCTATTTGCAAAATTTCATATTACGATGATTCGCTAGATTTGTATTCAAGGTTCATAAAGGCTACAAACTCCACTTCTTATAATGTTGTTTGGCACACATATAATACAAGAAGAAACAAATAGAATTTGGATCAACAACCTTTTGTTCTTGCATCTCAACCTACTCAAATTCCTACTTCATTACCGCCCTCTCAACCAAGTCTTCCTTCAACACCTAAACCTATGACTAAAG